>VMBQ01002564.1:7569-19402 GCA_007657795.1 Dreissena rostriformis | reverse complement strand
ATATATATATATATATATATATATATATATATATATATATATATATATATATATATATATATATATATATATATATATATATATATATATATATATATATATATATATATATATATATATATATATATATATATATATATATATATATATATATATATATATATATATATATATATATATATATATGGGGAGCATAAAAATCCACCCCCCCGTGTATTTGACACCACATAGCGCTTCATAACTGGGATTTTGGTTAAGATTTACGCACGCCGAGTGGGTATCTAAAAAGTGATATAAATAATATAAAACATTGCTAATGGGACATTTATCAATCACCATAATTGAAAGTGCACAACAACAAAATCAGTTTGGTCATTGTCTGATATAAATTAGCGTTATATGAAGGGGAATTCGGTCAGGCTACGTAATAAAGCTACCAGTATCAGACGCTCGGGAAAGTACCGACTTCCCCCAAGTTACCACGTTTATTGGAGGTATCAGTAATACATTTCTTTTATACGATGGCATTTATCGATAGTTTTTATTAATATAGTAACATAACATTGTTTTCACTTGTTTCTGACACACAAAAACACGATCTATAACGGGGATTTCGTTAGGTTACGCAACGTGGGTACTAATATTCCCTATTATTTTACATAAATACACGTGATATAATTCGTACTTAATATGGCTAATATGACATTTTCAGTTTTTTAAATACTTCTATGTTCTTTAAGGGGGATTTCGGCAATTCTACACATTGAAGCTACCACTCGCACTTGTCAAGACCACATTTCCGCGTTGGAAATGGTATCAATTAAATTCATCTAACTTATCTGTCTGGATACCGATTGTCCGAGTTACACAAACCCTATTTAGTAATTTACATCGATTTACAATATTTCATTCCCGTTTTTTTCGAACAAAATAAACGAAACTTGTTGACAAAAATAAATGAGAACCAGGCATTCGATCTCCAAGTGTGAATTAAAAGCGTTAATTGGTGACACCACATGTCTGCACATGTGTAGATACCGTTATTCAGATAAGATATCACGCGTCACCTTCTTTTAACAGACATACTGTCTGTCTGTTTGTCTGTCTTCTAATAACATGTGTAATGACAATCAAGTGCATTACTTTAAGAGTAATAAAACTCAGCATGAATTAGGATTCATGCTGAGTTTTATTACCCTTAAAGTAACGCAGATGAACCTTGCTTNTATTTAAATCTGCTTGTATATTCGATAATAATTATAATTATTATTAATATATGGTAATTGTCGTTGACACTCGAAATCCTTTTTCGGCTTTGGAAACGGTATAAATACAATGCCTCCAACTAATCGTTGTGTATATCGATTGCCCGAGTTACATAATCCCAATTGACACCGTTTAACAATATTAAATTTACGTTTTTAAAGAGGAAAACAAAACAAAACTCGTTGAAAAAGTGCACGTCTAGATTCAGGCTGTCAAGACAATTGCGTACCGGTCTTTGCTAACTGAAGCGCCCGATTAATCGATCGCCGATTGGTCGATCGATATTTAGATAAGGATTTGATTGACAGTTGGCGAGATGTCAATTGGCTACCTAAAAACAAATAACGACCATGTGTATGTCACTGCTCGAACACCATACATGTTTGTGGCCTAAAAAATATCCGGTTTAAAGGAAGTCGACAGAACACTATTTCAATTAACGATCTAGGCATAATATTTGTGGGATCGGAACAATGAATTATACAAATGTTGGGCACACGTACCTATAAAACCAAGTGAAAACTTACCTTTCTATAAAAAAAACCTTGTCATCGCTCAAAAACGCATTTGTTATTGTCTTGCCATGTTCACCTGTTTAGCTTAACGTTATTTGCCGGAAGTATATTCGGAAAATATATCTTTTGAAATTCGATCATTTATACATTATTACCGATCGATTTTATCTTAAATAGATTTATAATTAGTTTATAAGGTAATTGATACTTATTTAATCGAATTAATGTCAAAGGTAAGCAATATTTAACAAATTCGTATATGCGGATAAATACAAATTGCTGACCAAGATGGACGACAGATGAAACTAAACGCGAAGGAGACTCAAATGTATAAAGATTCTATTGAATTAGTGCATTTCACGTAAGTACCATTGTTATTGAGATAATCTGAAAATGATATATTTTCAAGAAATACATTTTATAACATCATAACTCCTCTTGGTCGCATGCTATGCAAGTGGAAACTTAGACTGTTTCCAAAAACTATAAATAGCGACTCATGGTAGAGACATGATTATTTTTAAATACGCCTAGTGTCGTTGTGGGGCTTTATTGACTCAATTTAATGGTAGTAGTACCTTAAATATAACTGGCCTATACTGTTGGTGGTTTTATTTGGCTCACGTGTGTGTTTTTTTTTTAATGAATTTGAGAATATGCCGTACATTGGAATATTTTTGCTAAAAATGACATTATTACTAAGATTTGTGAGTGTTTTTTTCGAAAATGTATACATGTATCACAAGAATATGTAATTATTGAAACCATAGTAAATTTCGTTTATTTATTTTGGGTATTTCTGATCATTTTTATATTTTTCATTTTCTTCCTTGTGTGATCATTTTGGCACTTAACATGAACCTTAAGCGATGAAAGCAATATTACACTAATTTATTTGCACTTTATTTGTTTAATTATACATCAAAAATTGAGTTCAAATACCGTCGGATTATGAGTATATTGTGTGAGATAGATACTAGATTTACTGTTATACACCTCACAAGCCATCATTTCATATACAGGCTTTATTATTATATGAGGCTTACATTTTACTCCATTTAGATATATTGATAATTGTTATAAACGAATGAAGTACTTTTATAAATTGTAATACTCTTTTTATTAAATATATAAATTGTATTTTATTTCTAAATTTACAAATGTGCGAACTGCTGATATCCTTTATTACTAAATGTTCGACGCAACGCTTCGCTCTTCGTTTGACACGTGACAACACAAGATGCCAATCTTTTAATACATGCTCATGTACAAATAAACTAGCGTAATATTCCGTACATAATCTTCACTTATGATCTGTACCCCAGCGGTGACCCCAGCTTTATTCTACTATGTGTATATGTTGTTTCGTTTTGTGCCGTACTGTACCGTTTTGGCAATTGGTTCCTTGCCATAAATAAAGGACCACATAGGTGTGTATGATAAAACTGCAATACTGCTGCAGCTTCTGGAGTTTCACTTCTTCATACTGTAGTCACATTATATATATGGTCGAATTACGAATATATGTATCCCGGAAAAATACTTCTTTTTGCAAAAAAACATTAATCTTCTGGTACAAATAGATCTGACCCTTTTATAATCCTTTCAAAATCACACAACGTATCAACCGTCATGATTTAAAGTAAGCTATCATTGGTTGGAATAATGGATCAGCGTTGTTTGTTCCGGCGCGATTAATGGGTTTTTCTAAACTCGGGCTTTTCCGGAATCAGTCTATTGCATAGGATGAACATTTAACTTCCAATCTCTGCGCCACGATGTAATGGTCATGCCATTTTGCCATCGACATGTCCATTTGTGTACACATTACACAAATATACACATTTCTGAAGTCCTGTTCTCCCTAACTCATTAGTTATATATTTCGAATTTGCAGACAGAGGGTCGCGGAAAACGTGAAGACAGAGGGTCGCGGAAATCGTAAATCACGATTAACCCGTGACAATTAAATAAAAGCTTTTGATGCCCGTTTTGAGAGTTTTACATTACCAGAAAGAATAAATATTAATGTATTAACTTAGTGTTAAGTGGGAACTAGAATTAAGACTGTAAAATTGGTTGAAGACGTCACTGGCCGTTTGAAAGTGTTTTTTCCATGTTCGTGTTTCTCAATGCGCTAAAAGGCAACGTTTTGCCGCATATTTATAACAATTGTTAAATGGGTTGCGCGTTGGTATATACTCGTTTTCTATTCGATTAAGCGGCGTCACGATGCTATGCCTATTTTTAACAAGAGATGTGTATGTCAGAAACACAATGCCCCCTACTGCGCCGCTTTGAAAAAAAATACCTTTGATCTTAAAGGATGACCTTGACCTTGACCTTTCACCACTCAAAATGTGCAGCTCCATGAGATACACATGCATGCCAAATATCAAGTTGCTATTTTCAATATTGCAAAAGTTATGACCAATGTTAAAGTTTTCAGACGGACGGACGGATAGACAGACGGACAGACGGACAAACAGACTGACGGACAGTTCAACTGCTATATGCCACCCTACCGGGGGCATACAAATGTGTCAATTTAAAGTGACGTCTTCAAAACAGATCAATGCTATCAGAGTTTGATTTTCAAAGCTAACAGTGTTGATAGCGCTTACAATATATTTTAGACGGGCCCCACATAGTGATCGGCTAGTATTTTAAACTTGACATTTCTAGTTTTTTCCAGATGCTGTTCTGCTTGCCTATCTGAAAACATATTCAAACGTCCATCTGCAACCATGAGGTTTGGGGCCACAGTGTTCATGTTTATCTTCGTGACTGCTCACACCGCTGCCTTTCGGAGGAAACCAAAGGTTTTCAAAGGGCAGGCTGACCTTCCACTAACACGTAAGGAATGCTTAATATTCAGTTTTGTTTCTTAACTGCTTGTTATTTTCCACTATTTGGAATGACCCTGACTTTTTGTGATGACCTTGGTTTGTTTTATTCTATGTTACGTTTTCGTTCATTTTAGCAATATTCGATAAGATTTACTAAATTACATAAGGAGTTTGTAATTACCTTTGCTACTTTTGATTAATTTCAAAAACCCATTTTGTAAGTTAATTTACTTTATTAATTAAAAAATTAAATCTTACATAGATTTGAAATATTTTTGGATTTCCTCATTAAAGTGGGAATTAATGCTTGTATTGTGGAAGGTCAACGGAAACAGTTGAGCCGACCTACCTTCCGTATTGTTTTACATATGTGTCTTGTTCTGAGAAAACTGGGCATAATTCTTGTGCGTAAATTGTCATCCTAGATTAGCCTGTGCAGTCCGCACAGGCTAATCAGGGACGACAATTTCCTCTTTGTGGAATTTTTCGTTTGAATGATGTCTCTTCTTAGTGAAAATCCAGTTAAGGCGGAAAGTGTCGTCCTGGATTAGCCTGTGCGGACTGCACAGGCTAATCCGGGACGACACTTTACGCACATGCATTTGCCCAGTTTTCTCAGAACACGACAGATATAAGTGGGAAACAAACTGTTCTAGCCGCACCACGGTCTAATTACTATGGTTAAACCGATGTGTTTATTGTTTTGTGAAATTAACTGATATTATTGCGGTAAACAGTGGACGGATCCTTACGTGTAGCAATCTCTTGAAAAATGTATTCACCAACTTGTTGTACGTGGGGAAATGTTTATAAGTATAATGCAAAATTAATTAAAATCTAAAAACAGAGAACATTTTTATTAAACTGAAATCGCAGTGCGTGGTCCAGTGTTTGATAATTGAATAATTACAAACATTAAATTCTTTAAATGTGGTCATGACTGTATTGAAAGTAACAGCATATGGCATATTTCTTGCCCTATTGTATTAACTGCCATTTTTCTTAGCGTTTCTTATATTGTGACACAAACCAAAGCAGTCACTTGTTTAATTTGCACAAGTATAATACTTTCTACAAAAAAACAAGACTTACCTGTAAGTTGATGTTTGGTTTGAATTCTATATAGTCATATTACTTTTGAAGGGATCAAATGAGATTTGCAGTGACCGTATCGTAATTTGTCAGTATTTAACGCTGTAAATGAAAGTAAGATTTGTCCTATTGAAGGATAAAAAAAATGCTATTCCTCAAAGAGGGTGGGCCATAAGAGTCAAAAATGAGGTGGGCTTTTGATCCCTTTAATAGTAATATGACTATATAGAATTCCAACCAAACATCAACTAACAGGTAAGTCTTGTTTGTTTGTAGAAATACTATTACGTCATACTATTTCCGGAATCAAATGAGATTTCAACGCAAAGAGAAACCTTGCTTGCAGGAAACAATTGGTGGCAAAACCAAACAATTTTGTTTAACAAACCTCAATTCTGTAATGTAGCTTCTTGAAAGGAGCAACTGCTATCTTTTTCCAATGGCTTGTCATAGAATCTAGCAAATGTCATATCTGTCGACCAACCAGCGATTTTCATAATATCAGTAATTGGAAGTCCACTCTGTTTTGCTTTGGAAGTTACCGCACACCGCGAACTATGAGCCTTAAATTTTTCAACTTCAATGCCAGAATTTTTCATCACACATTTAATCCACCTACTCACAGTAGTTGAAACTATCGACTTATGAGGATGAATGTAACTTATTAACAAATTATTTTCACTATTGCGCAGTACACTGGTGCGTTTAATATATTCAGTAAGAGTACTATATACACAAACATCATTGTCTGGCACATATTTACACAATCGAAGGATTGGATTCACTTTTCCTCTCCTTGTTTGTTTTAACAACCCACTATAGTACAATACATAAGAGTCATTGTTTTTAACAATGTTTTCCAATGTCAATAATGAAATAGAATGACTTCGACTTGCTTGAGTCAAAACAATCAGCATAACAAGTTTGTAAGATAACATTTTTAATGATAAACCATTTACTGGTGTAAGTGTTTTTAGATAACACAGAACTTTAGAGACATCCCAAGTTTCTTGATATTTCGGAATGGCCGGTCTTAAATTATGAACACCAGTAAGAAAACGAACCACTAAAGGATGACATCCAACTGAATAACCGTCCTTTTTATCACACAAATTAGACAAAGCACTTCTAGCTGTGTTAAGTGTTTCATATCTCAGTCCCGATTCATATAATTCTGTAAGAAATTCAATACAATATTCTATAGGGCTTTGAAATGGATCAATTTTCCTTTTATTGCAGAAGTAAACCCATCTGTTAATGTACGTGGAATACTGCTTCTGTGTAGTCTTTCTCCATGATGCCATGATGATGTCAATAGACTGGCTAGATAGGGTTCGCTTTTCATAGGATTTCCGGATATGCGACATACCATCAAATGTAGTTTGTTGGCTAATGGATGAATCTTCTGTGTTTGTTGTATTTTCAATATGTTCGGACCAACCTTCAGAATGTAAGGATCGTGAGTCAACATCTCCAGGATGCTGGTATAGAAATTCTGTGTTATCCAAAAAGGTGCCACCAGTAAAATATCTGCCTTGTCCTGTCTGGCTTTCTGCAGAACTTGTGCAATGCATCTGAAAGGCGGAAATGCATATATATATTTGTTATGCCAATCAACAGAAAATGCATCTACTGCTTCAGCATCGGGATCTGGCTTCCACGACACAAACCTATTGATCTGTTTATTTAAACGAGATGCAAACATGTCTATTTCTGGCAAACCAAAGCATTCCACTGCCTTTAAGAAAACAGATTCATCCAATTTCCATTCAAGATTTTCATTAAAATTTCGAGAACTAAAATCTGCTTCGTTCAGTATACCTGGGATATGTGTAGCTGAAACCCAAATTTCTCTGTTTTTACACCACAGCCAAATTTCTCTAGCAATGTCATTCAGAAGTACAGTTTTTCCGCCCATATTATTTATATAAGCAACAGTTGATGAATTATCTGAACGTATCTGTACATGAATATTGCTTTTTGTTTTACAGAAAGATTTCAGAGCATGACTTGCAGCAAGTAATTCCAAGACATTTATATGGTTTCGGATTTCAGTTTCATCCCATCTACCACCAATTTTATCATTAAGACATATAGCACCCCATCCAAAAGCACTTGCATCTGTTGTTATTATTAACTCCGGGTTTTTATGTGTTATTTTTCTCTGTTGCTGTGGTAAACATTCAATCCACCAGCTAAGTTCCTGCTTCATTTTCTCCGAAATGAACATGATTGATTCATAATCACCAGCATTATGCTGAAGTGCATAAATTTTTTCATATTCTAGAGTTCGGTAAAAAAGCGGACCATATTCAACAGCTGAGAAAGATGAAACAAACAAACCCAAAACCCTTGCAACATCTCGAATTTTTGCCTTTTTCTGTGTATANCGTAATAGAATTTCTACAAACAAACAAGACTTACCTGTAAGTTGATGTTTGGTTGGAATTCTATATAGTCATATTACTATTGAAGGGATCAAATGAGATGTGCAGTGACCGTATCGTAATTCGTCAGTATTTAACGCTGCAAATGCAAGTAAGATTTGTCCTATTGAAGGATCAAAACATATTCTATTCCTCAAAGAGGGTGGGCCATGAGAGGCAAACATGAGGTGGGCATTTGATCCCTTCAATAGTAATATGACTATATAGAATTCCAACCAAACATCAACTTACAGGTAAGTCTTGTTTGTTTGTAGAAATTCTATTACGTCATACTATTTCCGGAATCAAATGAGATTTCAACGCAAAGACAAACCTTGCTTGCAGGAAACAATTGGAGGCAATACCAAACAATTTTGTTTAACAAACCTCAATTCTGTAATGTAGCTTCTTGAAAGGAGCAACTGCTATCTTTTTCCAATGGCTTGTCATAGAATCTAGCAAATGTCATATCTGTCGACCAACCAGCGATTTTCATAATATCAGTAATTGGAAGTCCACTCTGTTTTGCTTTGGAAGTTACCGCACACCGCGAACTATGAGCCTTAAATTTTTCAACTTCAATGCCAGAATTTTTCATCACACATTTAATCCACCTACTCACAGTAGTTGAAACTATCGACTTATGAGGATGAATGTAACTTATTAACAAATTATTTTCACTATTGCGCAGTACACTGGTGCGTTTTATATATTCAGTAAGAGTACTATATACACAAACATCATTGTCGGGCACATATTTACACAATCGAAGGATTGGATTCACTTTTCCTCTCCTTGTTTGTTTTAACAACCCACTATAGTACAATACATAAGAGTCATTGTTTTTAACAATGTTTTCCAATGTCAATAATGAAATAGAATGACTTCGACTTGCTTGAGTCAAAACAATCAGCATAACAAGTTTGTAAGATAACATTTTTAATGATAAACCATTTACTGGTGTAAGTGTTTTTAGATAACACAGAACTTTAGAGACATCCCAAGTTTCTTGATATTTCGGAATGGCCGGTCTTAAATTATGAACACCAGTAAGAAAACGAACCACTAAAGGATGACATCCAACTGAATAACCGTCCTTTTTATCACACAAATTAGACAAAGCACTTCTAGCTGTGTTAAGTGTTTCATATCTCAGTCCCGATTCATATAATTCTGTAAGAAATTCAATACAATATTCTATAGGGCTTTGAAATGGATCAATTTTCCTTTTATTGCAGAAGTAAACCCATCTGTTAATGTACGTGGAATACTGCTTCTGTGTAGTCTTTCTCCATGATGCCATGATGATGTCAATAGACTGGCTAGATAGGGTTCGCTTTTCATAGGATTTCCGGATATGCGACATACCATCAAATGTAGTTTGTTGGCTAATGGATGAATCTTCTGTGTTTGTTGTATTTTCAATATGTTCGGACCAACCTTCAGAATGTAAGGATCGTGAGTCAACATCTCCAGGATGCTGGTATAGAAATTCTGTGTTATCCAAAAAGGTGCCACCAGTAAAATATCTGCCTTGTCCTGTCTGGCTTTCTGCAGAACTTGTGCAATGCATCTGAAAGGCGGAAATGCATATATGTATTTGTTATGCCAATTAACAGAAAATGCATCTACTGCTTCAGCATCGGGATCTGGCTTCCACGATACAAACCTTCTGATCTGTTTATTTAAACGAGATGCAAACATGTCTATTTCTGGCAAACCAAAGCATTACACTGCCTTTAAGAAAACATATTCATCCAATTTCCATTCAAGATTTTCATTCAAATTTCGAGAACTAAAATCTGCTTCATTCATTATACCTGGGACATGTGTAGCTGAAACCCAAATTTCTCTGTTTTTACACCACAGCCAAATTTCTCTAGCAATGTCATTCAGAAGTACAGTTTTTCCGCCCATATTATTTATATAAGCAACAGTTGATGAATTATCTGAACGTATCTGTACATGAATATTCCTTTTTGTTTTACAGAAAGATTTCAGAGCATGACTTGCAGCAAGTAATCCCAAGACATTTATATGGTTTTGGATTTCAGTTTCATCCCATCTACCACCAATTTTATCATTAAGACATATAGCACCTCATCCAAAGGCACTTTCATCTGTTGTCATTATTAACTCAGGGTTTTTATGGGCTATTTTTCTCTGATGCTGTGGTAAACATTCAATCCACCAGCTAAGTTCCTGCTTCATTTTCTCCGAAATGAGCATGATTGCTTCATAATCACCAGCATTATGCTGAAGTGCATGAATTGTTTCATATTCTAGAGTTCGGCAAAAAAGCGGACCATATTTAACACCTGAGAAAGATGAAACAAACAAACCCAAAACCCTTGCAACATCTAGAATGTTTGCCTTTTTCTGTGTAACAAATCTACGCATGCTTCTACTATTTTCGAATTTTTACTTCTGGAAGAGTGACTGACATCTTTTCAAAAACAATAATTTTTCCGAGAAATGTTATTTTTTTAGTTGGTACTAATTCCGATTTCTTTTCGTTAATCACAAAGCCTAAATCAGTAATAAGATTTACTGTATCGTGTATGTTTAGTTGACATTCAACATACGTGTCAGCCAGAAGTAACGAATCGTCACCAGAATTGTTATGCCCAAGCATAGGCAGAGATGCATAAACCGGCTTCATGAGTTTTGTAAATAACTTTGGGGCAGATGAAACGCCATTCGGTAGTACTTTAAACTGGTAAACTTTTCCTAAATGATTAAATCTGAGCTTTACTTGCCCTTCTTCAGCAACTGGCACACTGTAATAGCCATGGCGAATATCAATACTTGCAAAATAAATACCAGGCTTTACCAATTTTAAAGCTGCTTCAAAGGTGTCCATCTTAAGGGGTGTTGCGGCAGTTTATTTAACCGAGGATATATTTATGGAAACACCGATGCTATTATCACAACCCAATAGTTTTGTTATCAGAATCATCACACATTTATGACCGAGTAGGTTCATAATAGGTACTCAGTGGTTCGATCCCAGGTGCGGTTAACATTTTTTATTCTTTTTTTCTTTCTTTTATTTCACTCTTGTTTTTTTCCTGGAGCTCTTTAGTCCTGTTGTTTACATTAATCAATTTAAAGCATTTAATCACAAACTTCAAAACATGCCGAAATCTGTCAACAAGTCCCTGTTATGGATGATTAAGGTCGAGTTTGATACTGTATGGTCTTATGTTTGTGATTAAATATTGTATTAGTGTTGTGTTTTAGTAAGCCGTTGTGATCCCAATTAAGATTGTAAACAATCTATAATGTTTATGCATATCTCTAACAGTCTATGTACCGGTACTTGGGTTTCGCCTAATTGCTGTATTTTAGGAAATTTGACATAGACGGTAGGGATAGTTAAACAAAAAAATCTCTGTTAAAAGTGCGGTGACCCCCCTTTTTTATTTTTGTTTTATGATAACAATACGTAGATGAACATATTTGAGCAATTTTGCAAAAAGTAATTAGATAGAACTTTTTTAACTTCCATTTTTGTGTTAAAATAGTAAAAAAAATACCTTTTTTTTGGGTGACATAAAAATTATAAAAATTAAAATTTCTTAAAATTTAACTTTTGTTCTCCATTTTTTGGTAGTTTGTGGTTTAATTAAATGGTATATGATATATATTATCTTATATAATATCAATATGTTGCCAATTTCAT
>VMBQ01002563.1:0-127214 GCA_007657795.1 Dreissena rostriformis | reverse complement strand
CACATGTGCATTAACTTTCATTTTTATTTTGATCATATTTGCAGTCAGAGTTTTGTTGAAAACATGAAATTAGCCTTTTTATTTCGATTGCTTGGTATAGTCAGTCTAGTGATTTTAATTACTATATTAGCTTTAATTTATCACAAAACGATGGAATACAAATACAATTTTACAGATTTTATTATATTTTAAAATATTGTGCAAATAATAAGATAAAAAAACTTCAGAGTACCGTATAAGTACATCATTAATTAACTCTTTATGTGCTTGTCTTAACGGAAAGTCGTTCATTCTAATTGGAAGTTGTGTTGTATTGTTAGCTTGAAAGATAATAATCAATTGAACATAACCAATTATCTATACTTGTATATTTTGGCGTACCCGACCTGAAAATACCCGACCCGACTTACAATGCTCGACCCGCGCAACATTTCCTACCCGTTATTTCTCTAATATATTGTTCACTTAATGAAGTAAATTGATTTCTAAGATTATTGAACAAATGACGTAGCAACTAGCACAGTGATGCCAGTTTTAGCACTAACTGAGATGTATATATTGGTCGGGTCCCTGACATGCATCTCAAAAAGGGTATAATTGGGGTCGGGGGAGGTGTTGTTCTCCGAAAGGTAATTGAAGCATTATTGATTTTACAGCGAATGTAAGAAACAAAAACCAGTTGTAGCCAAATTCATATGCTTATTAACAAAACAATTTTATTAAAGAACATACATGCACTGTTGGGTAAATACTTCCATAGTTTTCTGATGTGATTTGGGAAATATATTTTCTACAGTACAAATTCGTTAAATAAACTTTGGTTGAACATACATGTAGATACAATAGTCACATTTGAAGAAAAAATATTCTTTACGTGAACACGATTTACTTCTGGTTCGTATCATTATTTTAACAATTAACGTAATTAAGCGTTCAAGCTTCTCCGAAATTCCTATACAATTGTTTTTAGTAAACAACATCATATTTCAGATATTTATGAAAACATGTAGTAATTCGAGTCAGATTCTTTATAATTGGTGAACCCAGTGTTTTTTTAAGGTAGTCATTTAATTGAAAAGTTAATGAATACATATATCTTTATGTTTTATTTGTTTGATATTTTGTCTCGCACATATGCGATATATATCTACCAGAAGTTTCCTTATTTGTGATTTTGTTCATAACATTTAAATGATCTAGATCACATTCTGTCACGAAAATAGGTAATAATAGGTAATACGAATAAAATGTAATCACCAAAGACGCATGTGCGAGACAAAAAAAGTTCATAATTTAATAAAAAATATAAAAAAGAACATACTGTATAACATATTGTGTTGAAAAAATTGTCATTTAGAAAAATGCTTTGCATTAGGGCATGCGTTAGATATAATAAGATACTTGCAAATTGTATTAACAGGAATAGACACGCGGTCCACTTCTTGTATACTATGAGCCGCGCTTTTATAAAAGTTTTCATTACAAGGAAGTTTCGTCTAAATGAAAACCCAGTACAGGCGGAAAATTTCGACCCTGATTAGCCGTAGCCGACTGAACTGGCTAATCTGTGCTGACACTTAACGACGATGCATTAAGCCCAGTTTTCCCAGAGTTCGGCTCATCTGAATATGTACCGATGTGAGGTCAAAGTAAAATAGTTGTACACCTGTTTATTATTGGTTGAAATAGGTGCAGCCATGTTTACCTTTTTATAATAAGGTACAATCGCTTCAATTAGTGTTGCAATTAGTGATGGAACCATACAATGCTCATTTCGGACTTTAAATAAACAATACTATGAGGTTATTAAATGGAGCTTTTTGTTGCTTGAATAATTGGAACACACAAAATCGTGTAAAGTTGGTCTGTTTGAACGACGAGATTTTTTCAAACAAAAATAGCCAATTATAATTTGATGGAATAATTCGGTAATTGCTTGATACACCTTTGGCGCAATATATTATTCAACCGTGAAAAGGTATTTGAACACGTTCAGCATTATTAAAACATATTGACTAAAATAAAAACATTTCACATCAGTATGACATTATGACAACAACTATGGTAAATACTGTGTTTCACACAACCATAGACGCTTTTCACGAATGTTCGAATGGTAAAATTTATGGCACTAGCTTTCAGTTCGAATAATCTATAGCTTGTCTTTAATTAGTGTATGTTCTCATTTGTAAATGTATGTTTCATTTACGGATGTCTTACACGCATACTATTATGTCGTCTTTGCGAGTTTTATGTTATCGTAAATTGTCTGCTGTCTTCGATTACTAAGGTTTTGTTTATTATTGTTATGCAATACGCAGTATTCGAATATTTTCAACTGGCTGGAGATTTAATAAGGATGTATGTAAATATAGCAATATCTTAAAGAACATTAAACATTGTTGTTTTCATTCGTAGAGCATTGTGTACGTTCTTATTGTAAATATATCTTTCATTTACGGCTATGTATTTTCTTTCTTTTAAGAAGTACGTTTCTGTTTGCAGAAAATCCTTAACAACCACTTATTCATTTACAATATGTGTTTTAGTAAGTGGGCATAACATTGTTAAATGACAACATGAACATCGAAGAAATAACCACGTGAACGTCCGAAATACAATACATCGAAGAAATAACCACATATGTGTCCAAAATACTATACATCGAAAGATATCCACGTGAACGTCCGAAATACAATACATGACTAACGTACAGATAATTGTGAGATTGGCTGCACTTTTAGTCACGATAATGTCCTTAATGAAATTTAAGGGGCAGCTTGTCAGTATCCTCTGAGGTTGAGAGAATCGAAAGCGTATTACTAAGAAGACTAACACTGTGGCAATATTATTACTAAATGTACGTCGATACAATAGTTAAAAGATAATGCGTCTCTGTTTTCATCAATGAAAGACATTCGGAGCTGTATTTATCGCCTTCATTATAATATATGGCTTTTTACATAAGTTACCTTAAACAACATGATTCTCTTCAATGTTATGGCCTTGCATAAACCCTATTAACATAAAGACATTGCTTTAAAGCTGGATTGAGCTATCAAATGTTTATCAAATATGTTTTCGTTTTTATTATTTAAATATGAGCATGGTATGGTATTATCACTAATGGCAATACTAAGTGAAGCGAGTATACCTTATTATGAAAAGGTAAACATGTCTGCACCTATTTCAACCAATGATTAACAGGTTAACAACTAATTTAATTTGACCTGATATCTGTACACATACACATCAGCCGCGCTCTGGGAAAATTGGGCTTAATGCATCAGCGTAAAGTGTCAGCACAGATTAGCCACTTCAGTCCGCTAANACAACCACTTATTCATTTACAATATGTGTTTTAGTAAGTGGGCATAACATTGTTAAATGACAACTTGAACATCGAAGAAATAACCACGTGAACGTCCGAAATACAATACATCGAACAAATAACCACATATGTGTCCAAAATACTATACATCGAAAGATATCCACGTGAACGTCCGAAATACAATACATGACTAACGTACAGATTATTGTGAGATTGGCTGCGCTTTTAGTCACGATAATGTCCTTAATGAAATTTAAGAGGCAGCAACCCCATTAACATGAAGACATTGCTTTAAAGCTGGGTTGAGCTATCGAATGTTTATCAAATATGTTTTCGTTTTTATTATTTAAATATTACTCCTTTAAAGATTATATTTACCATACTAAATCATCAACACTAATCGCAGTTTTATGCGTATACATATTCATTTGTACATATCCAGCAATATCGAATAACACATGCACTTAGAGGTATCATCTGGTCCTCTCACCTCTTAATTGCTAACGATTTTGTTTGCGTGTGCTCAAATAAAATAACATCTCGTTGACTTTCAAATTTGGAGCTTTGTATGCAAGACGCCATTACCAACCAATAGTAATTTTAAGTATACAGCCAATTGGTTTCCGTGTTACGCCTGAGAATCGAACTTATTTTAAGATTACATATATATTATTGTCATGCGACGTATCATATGCTCATCTTCAGGATTATTCAGACTTGAGTCATGTCAAGACACTTAAACAGACCAATTTTACACGATTTTTTTTCTCCAATTATTCAATCAACAAGATGCACCATTTAATGACCTCATAGTGTTGTTTATTTATAGACAGAAATGAGCATGGTATGGTATTATCACTAATGGCAATACTAAGTGAAGCGAGTTTACCTTATTATGAAAAGGTAAACATGTCTGCACCTATTTCAACCAATGATTAACAGGTTTACAACTAATTTAATTTGACCTGATATCTGTACACATACAGATCAGCCGCGCTCTGGGAAAACTGGGCCTAATGCATCAGCGTAAAGTGTCAGCACATATTAGCCACTTCAGTCCGCTAAGGCTAATCAAGGACAACATTTTCCGCCTAAACTGGGTTTTTATTTAGACGAGACTTCCTTTTAAGTAAAACTTCTATAAAAGCGCGGCTCATAATATACCAGATGTGGACCGCGTGTCTATTCCTGTTAATACAATGTGCAAGTATCTTATTATAGCTAACGCATGTCTTAATGAAAAGCATTCTTCTAAATGCCAACTTTGTTTAACCTAAGCTATAAGGCAGTATGTCATTTTTAATCAGTCTAGTTTGTTTATGAACTATTTTTGTCTCGCACATTCGTCTGTGGTGAGTTACATTTTATTCGTATTACCTATTTTTACCTATGTTCGTGACAGAATGAGATTTAGATCATTTAAATGTAATGAACAAAAGCACAAATAAGGCAACTTCTGGTGGATATAATTTTTTATATCGCATATGTGCGAGACGAAATATCAAACAAATAAAACATTAAGATATAATTATGCTTTCTTGACAGTGAAAATAGATTATGACCATTGTGTCTTCCCAGACATGTGTATAGTATTGTAAACGAGTATCACTTTTTATAAGTCTGCCTGTTTATGATCATATAAGTGAAATATATTACATGAATAACTGTTTGGAATGTACTATATCAGAACATTTATTTGTGCTTATTATATCTGACACTAGGCAACAAGCTTTTTTACATTGGGTAGATATCTTTACTTTGCTTATAAATTGCGGGAGAGTTTACTGTTACTGAAGTCAAACTCGCAGATTGTGTACACAGTGAATATAGATTATTTCCATTGTGTCTTCCTAGAAATGTGTATAGTATTGGAAACGAGTATCACTTTTTATTAGTCTGCCCTGTTTATGATCATATAAGTGAAGTATATTACATGAATAACTGTTTGGAATGTACTATATCAGAACATTTATTGGTGCTTGTTATATCTGACACTAGGCAACAAGCTTTTTTTTGCATTGGGTAGATATCTTTACTTTGCTTATAATTTGCGGGAGAGTTTACTGTAAATGAAGTCGAACTGGCATATTGTGTATATTTTGTGCGATACTCCTCCATTCGTAAATGTGCTACTAACTTATTTCATAACACCCGTCTCCGATATTATTTCAAATATATTTAACTAACGCTTAAATGATTGACTTTATATCTATAATCATTATTCTTTTTTACTTAACACGTCTTACCATTATTGTTGTTAATATTATATACCATGTCACTATTTATGATTTCTGCATGTATGTTTGTATGTTGGGCCGGAGGCCTTTCAGTACAAATAAAAACTATTGTATTTTTAATTTTTTTTCAATAAAATTAATACCTTGAAAATCATTGGGTTCATCATATATATAGAATCTTACTCGAATTACTACATGTTTTCATAAATATCTGAAATATAATTTTATTTACTAACAAATAAAAGTATAGTAATTTTGGAGAAGCTTGAAAGCAAAATTAGGTTAATTGTTAAAATAATGATACGAACGAGAAGTCAATCGTGTTCACGTAAAGATTTTTTTTTTCTTCCAATGTGGCTGATCTATCTCTGTTTAACCATAGTTTTTTTCACGAATTTGTACTGTAGAAAATATATTTTCTCAATCATATCTGAATACTTTGGAAGTATTTATCCACCAGTGCATGTATGTTGTTTAATAAAAATTTTGTGTAAAAAATTGCATATGAATTTGGCTACAACTGGTTTTTGTTTCTGTATAATCAATAATGCTTCAATTACCTTTCTGTAAAAAAAAATCAAAGTGACAGTCTGAAACCTCATGAAATGTCAATGGGACCATTAAAAATGAAGAATTTTTGAAGCGTATTTAGCTTTGTTTGGGAAATAATATTTTCACCAAATTAACCCGTCCGTTTACTTTGTATTGTACGTATGTTGGAAAGTGTTCGAATTTTAATAAATCATTTGTGTTTTTATATATATCGAAAAGTTAAGTAAAACATATATTTTTTCAGAAACAATCTTAAACATAAATATATAATCTGACATGAGTTGTCATATCATACCATATTTTATTAAAAGAGTTCAGGAATTTTGTTAGTAAGCGAGCCTTTGGCGAGCTTACTAACGAATTTCCTGGACGAGTTTAATAAAATATGGTATGATATGACAACGAGTGTCAGATCTTTTTTATCACATGCTTTTAAACTAAATAAAATACATCTTAATTGACCAAACAAATGCTGATAGATCTAAAAGTTGTTTACTATCGTGACGTCATTTCATGTTGACGACGTCATTTCACCAAAATAAAGCCATGCGATTGGTAAGTTACTGATTCTGTAGCCAATGAAAACGCTTAAAAATGTTGAATTACACATGTGTAGTATAGAAAAAAATACGCAATGCCTGTATTACATTGAAAACAAGGTATAGCATGTGATAAGTATATATATGTTATATACTTGTTAATTATATTTACACATTTAATAACTAAACGTTAATGTGTGATACAAAGCTACATATTATAATAATTTCATGTGTAAAACAACAAATCATGTGCGCCATTATCTATCAAACTGTATTCTATATTAAGACCACGACGCCACAATATTAGTTCACCTCTTTACTTACAGCTTATAGCATCGCAAATGTTTGTGATTCAACTACACCAGTAAATAATCCCGGCGTATTTATGCAAGTGATGGTAACTTACTTATGACCGGTTTGGGAATCGAACCCATGACCCCGAGATACTAGTCCGCCAGTCTAAAAACTGACACATCGATTTAGCCAAAAATAATAGTACTGTGTATTTCTTTAATGTGTTTATGCCTCAAACCGAAAGTACAAGTTATTGCCACATTTCATGTTGAAAATTATTCGTCACAGTACCCATTTGGCTTTGCGGTAAATTACACAGGTCAGTTTGACTTGGTGTGTACATATTGATCAAACTGCCAAAGAAAATTCAAACTCAAATAACAAACAGCTTATAAACAAATATACAAAAAAATAAACCTTTAAGGATGTGTATAATTAATTAACACTTCCCATCTGTTGAATTCAAAAAGTAAATAATCAACAATACAATAGTTTAAGGTTCTCGAAGTAAGCTTGACTGCGTTTGAAGGGTCGAAGCATTTTGAAACCATTTGTTCGAAGATGTGCTTACATCCGTTCCATTGAATAAGTTTAATGTATATGGTAACAATCACATGTTTAGAAAAGATTTGCAACGTTATCATTTTTTTGACGGTGGATTTACAAACGTTTGTCTTGTCGACGATACTTCGAACACTATGGTGTAGGTTATCATCGAACTGTGTGGTATTGTTTAAAAACATTGACTTATTGTTCAACCGCATTTTAAAACAGGGAGCAGTTACATATTTGTTTTAAACTGTTTAAACTTTTAAAGCAGGAATTGCACTGTAAGCGTTGTTACAAGAAGGACAATACAAGCCGGAATAAGGGTGTTATGTACCCAATTTAAAACTATACAAAGACAGACCTAACACCCTTGATTCATTGTCTTCCCAATTCATTCCAACAAATTGTAAACGCCATCTGCTAATTAGTAAAATACAGGGGAACGAAATAGAGTTGAGTATGTTTTGTGCACTATTCGGTAGCAACAGTCTAATAAAGACGAAAACCCTGTTAGTTTTCGGACCATTTTTTATGATGCGTTTAACAAATAAGGATAACATTAAAATGCTTCTTATAAAAAATAAACGTATTAAAGACCTCTAAGTACGTATTAAACTTTAACAAAAGCATACCCGCACGCAATAATCATGTAAAGCCATGATTAGCACATCTTAGTTCAGCGCCAGTGCATCTTAATGAGGCAAATAGAAACCCTTCAACGTTTTAAAGACTTGAGACATGAGAGAAACAAGTTTAATTAGTACAGTATATGTGATATGTATGTTCCAAATGTGGTTAATTGACACGAGATGTTGCAAAGGGAACTTTCCAAACATGCATGTTTTATTGTTAAGAATACATGCATTTTTTCGTATTGATATTTAATTTTGTCCACACAAATACGGCATAGGGTCTTCCACCGATTTTCTCTTTGGTGGGGACATTTATAATATGATTCGATTTACAAATTGGATATTCACATTAATCATTAATCAAGATACATATTTATCTATGCGATGAACAAGTTACACTTGAACCGTACAGAAATGGTCCATGTGTATATGTATTAACACATATTTATGATATATAACACTTATAAAATTGCAATAAAAGTAGAACACCAAGAAAATATATGGACAATGCCTGAATGAAACGATATAAAATTGAAAAAAAAGGTAAAAAGTAAAATATTACTGTTGCAACTAATTTACACAATCAATTGAAATACCAATTTAAACTCTATCTATAAAGGCTATTAGAATGTCAAACAGCAAATATATTTCTCAATCGTGGTTGTAAATTAAAAAAAAAACAACAGATGGCTTTCATAATTCCGGAATAATCAATGTTGTGTATCACAATATTGCCAATATTATAGAAACGCATAACTATTGGCTTACATTTTTGAAGTTATTGGATGATATATGCTATATGAAATAATAATATTACGATCAATAAGATTTAATTAGCTTCGGTGAAGGCGATAACAATCAATTTGATTATTTCAGAATTAATAAAACATGGCGTTGACATAAACAAACATTAAATAGTTCAATTAGTTTCAATATATAAAAGATTGCTCATAATGCATACATACTTATATGTATTAACTATTGAAATGTGCTATTTACTAGAAAATTCATATGCCGAGTCATTATTTCTGTTTCATTAAATATGTACATGCTGTTATTTATAACTTGAGTATCATAGGTCATCTTCACCAGTGTTATTCGTTAACAACATATTTTTCGAATGCAATACGATTTCCTGTTCAAACTACATTGTGTCTTACAAACGAACAACCATGCTGTTTTCGACTGTTGATTTGTATAATTATAATTATGGTTTTACTCTAAGTAAATTAATATGATATTTTCATTTGACCGAGTATAAGAGGTATGTTTATTTGTCTAAATTGTCAACTTGATCGTAGGCATGTAGACATCGATATATTGCCCTCTTCTCTAAACTATTACCAAGCACGCTATACAATAATGAATATCAATCAACCCGAAAGCGCCCTGATTTTCAGTAATGCTTTTCTTGTAAGATTTGTATGTCACGCTTGTAAACAACATAACACATGACCGTACTTTTGCTCATCATTACAATTATTGTGCTATTTGTTTTACCAGGAAGCGGATTGCCTGTCCCGAAAAATAAGTATGTATCCATTAGAGATATAACATGACAATTACAATATGCATTCTTAACCTTTAATTTGAACACACTGAAATATAGAATAGAAAAAGTCAGTTTGAGACAATAAGTATTGCAGTAAAAAAACGTAACACTGAAATAAAGCAATTAAATGTATTGAATATATTTTCAGATTGATACCCACATTTTCGGAGATAACATACTTCAAAATATTTATTAGGTATAACCATTTTTAACCATATGTCTCATGTTTATGTGTATGAAGTAATTATGCAATTGTGAATAGAAATATATACAAAGTGAAGCTTCACCAACAGGATAGAAACCTTAGTATACCATTCCCCCTTTTATGGATGGCGAGGAAGCAATTGAGACAGCAACAGTAAGAATCAAAGAAACAACATATATAAAAATGAATAAAACGAGGGTCAGCGCCGAACGGTCAATAAAAAGCATAAGGGGTTAAACCGGTTTCAAGGAGCTCCATCCCTCACACTTGACCCAGCATTACTCACAAAAGAATGTAAGTATAAAAACCAACCCCATGGCATAACTATTCAAATTCAATTAAAAGAGATACAAGCCTCTCATACCAAATAATAGTAATGTGTTTACACACATTACTGGAAAGACAAAAATAGCATAGAAACCACGTTGACTTCCAATTGTGTATAATTAAATTGTGTAATGAAACTAATAGTCTTGTCCTGCGGATATAATGTTACTAAAAACGAAATTAAAAAAAATCGAGGTCATATATTTGTTTTTTGATTTCTATCATTAACTATGTAAACCCATGCCAAAAAAGTCACACAAAGCTAAAAACGCTTAAAGTAGACATCTAAATGTTTGAAACAGTCAATAGTTGATAACATCAATATATCACGTATCAAATAATAAAGAGAAAAATTATACAGTCAATTACCCGTTCTGGTTTTTTACACCATTTTCAAGAAATTCAGTCAATATTGTGAAAAAGGTTTACGGAACAGAACGTAACAAAACTTTATTACGACTTGTACATGGTACATCGTCTGTTTGATCCATGTTGTATTATACATAGCAAAAGGTCATGTGACAAGAAAGTGATTATACAGTAATATAGTGTACACAACATATTACATAATACATGACAGTGGTTGGAAACAATCAAATTGTTTTTAAAATATTATTGTTACAGGGTGACAAGCTATTATCACGCATTTTGTTTTTATGGAAAATAAACCAAACAGGAGAATCGATTATCTTACGCATATCATGTGGAATAATATGCTTATAACACTAATCAATAGTGCACATTTCTGCATAGATCAACTATGGCAACAATCAGACGCGTATATTTCACATATTTTTTACAAATATGCATGGATTAACAAAAAAATCTTCCAAAGAAATTACTTTTAAACAACAATGACCTATTTTAAGCGAATTTGTATGAACAACAAGCGCTTGAAGATTAAATTTTGTATTTCAATAAGTCTAGTATTATTATTGCGGCCAACCTGCTCTCTGCTTGAATTCGTTTCCGGTGGCGGACATATTGGTTGTTTGGTTTCTTATCGTCTGTATTTGTGCTATTTTTCCTCATGTTCTAACATTTCTACAAGTAGTGTTGAGTGTGTTGTATATCAGTGTGAAACATAGGAATGATCTAGTGGACTAGTGTAAGACAAAAATGGACATACAGCCGTGAATCTGCCACGAAACTGTGATTTTATATGAATTGAAAACTTTCTATTTTTAGAGTAAAACCTGAGCTATTTTTAGTAACAAACAACGTGTATAGTGTTTACCGTGTATATTTATCTGGCGGTATTTACTGTTATTTCTGCTATTATCGTCACGCACCTCGACTTTTCAATCTATACTGAACAAATAAGTGTCTCAAAATGAGCTTTGAAGCATCTACTCCTAATTAGCTAATACAGCTGCTAAAACCAAACGGACAATATCTGTCCTGTCAACACCTGAACAGGGTGGTGATCCCAAGAAAAATAGGTTGGCAAGTGGCTCTAGCGCTGACTTTAATTATACCTTTGAAAGTATGGCTGATGCATAGAAGGTGGATTTCAAACTTGATGACAAAGCCATACTGGCGATAGTTAAAGCTGTGGAAGATTCGATTGAATCGTCACTTTCTATGAAAATGAAAAGTATGGTTGAGTCGATCGTTTCCAGGGTTGTCGATGGACTATCTAAACGCATAGAGAGCCTCGAAAGTGACAACAAGTCACTGCGCAATGATTGCAAAATGCTACGTGACCGCGTTAAGGATCTAAAATGTGCAATGGATGCCAGTGAACAATATAGAAGGCGAAACAACATCCGCATCTTCGGCATCCCGGAAAGTCCTGAATCGAAGGAAAGTACAGACGACATAGTGATCCAGTTGTGCAAGACCCTGAATGTTGATGTGTCGCTCAATGAAATAGACCGATCACACAGGACTGGAAAACGTGGCGGACGTAAACCTCGTCCTATAATCGTAAGTTCATTAGCTACAGGGCCAGGCAAAAGCTGTACACTCAACGACGTGAACTAAAGTCATGCAGCGGACACGAAAGCATCTTCATAAACGAAGATCTGACCCAATTTCGTGCGCAGCTGTTGTATGTTGCACGTGGTCTAGTGAAATTGAAAAAAATTGAAAGTGCCTGGTCATCAGATGGTCACATTATGATCAAGATAACTGAACAAGTCGTTACAGCCATCAAAAGCATAAGCTGCGAATCTGATCTTGACAAATATAAAATGATGTAAATATGAAACTACATATCTTTTTTGATCAGCATATCTTTTTTTATCAGCTTATATCCAATTCGAAACTGACCTACTGAGATGCACGTATATCACGAAACCGTAATGCCTATTGTGTTTATCTCACTGAGCATTTAATTATCTGAATACAATAGCAAATCCCGTTATGTTTTGACACTTCTTGCTTGAAATCAAAAAACTAATTAAGCAAATTATCCGGGTTTTTTATATATAATATGCAAACGTGTTAAGCTAAATCTATAAAGTGCAAAAATAAATCAAACAAAAAAATTGTGATATGTTCATCTCAGTAAAATAAGTGTTACAAATAAGTAATAAAATGCTGTATTTGTCTCTCGCAGTTGACCTTCTTATACGCATGAAGATCACGATATACTATTGTTATCAGTGTTTTTTTTAGCTCGGGTGTTTTCGAAGAAAACCCGGGGTATTGTCATAGCCCTCACGTCTGCCGCGTCGTCGTCGTCGTCGTAGTCGTCGTCCGAAAACTTTAACATTGGTCATAACTTTTGCATTATTGAAGATAGCAACTTGATATTTGGCATGCATGTGTATCTCATGGAGTTGCACATTTTGAGTGGTGAAAGGTCAAGGTCAAGGTCATTCTTCAATGTCAAAGGTCAAAACAACTCTTTTTTTTGGTTTTTCATGTGTATCTCATCGACCTGCACATTTTGAGTGGTGAAAAGGTCAAGGTCAATGATGACCTTGAAGGTCAAAGGTTAAAAAAAATCCTTACATTCCTTAAAAATGCTTACCCACAGCCGAGCGTTGGGATCCGCTCGACGGTGCTCTTTTATAAACTTATCCTTATGCTTATGTAACCACAATTGCACATCCCGTGATCTCCCGAAATTGTATGGCCTAAAACAAACTAAAGTTGAACATTTGCAAACATCTGTGTAAAACAAATAGGACGTATGTTTGTTTTTTGTTTTTAAATAATTTAAACTTGCTAGTTAATTTAGAAATCGAAATGGTTGTACAAGATTTCATAAAGAACTTATATGACGTACATCTCAAATAAAGTGAAACATTTTTGTTATTTTTTTTATAAACATAATCTAACAATGATAGCATGCCGTCTTTGTCCTTGTATTTCTACGCGAATTAAACGTAAGTGCACAAACATTCAATTCGGTCCTAAAACTGCTTGTTCCCAGGTACAATTACTCTCCATATTCTATTCTGAGTCACCAAATAATAAAACAATGAATATGTGAATGTCAAATCACTTGAGTGATTCTTAAATGTGTATAACTTATATTGTATTGTTTATAAATCAATATGGATTATCATAAATCTTATGTGTTACTGTATTTACTAAAATGTGTCACCAATGTGTCTGAATATTCTTGCCACTACTCCTTATGAACATATGGAAAAACATTGAAAGTGTTTATTATTTATATATCATAAATACTAATATGTTATATTTAGCATTTTAAAGGTGCATTTAATTGAAAATGTTCATATGTCAATCTTTGTTAGAATACGATATTTAATATTGTCATTGCGTTTTACATTACACATGTACATATAACATATTGCCTGAGAAAAATATCACATGTCAATTGTTATTTCAAATACGATATATCATGTTTTTTATCATTTCATAGCCATTGTGCCAGTGACCACTCACACTGTCTGAGCTTAATTACGATAACGTAATATTTCTATCAATTAGTTGTGTTCTTATGTCAGAATTTTTTTAAATACACTCTGAGACTTGAACGTTTCGTTTCCAGTTAGATTCTCAATATATTGTAATAAGCTTAGTTAAACAATCAATACAATGTATGTCGAATGTTTAATAAGTATTACCGGTTACTGCATCGTATAAGTCTAATCTAATAGACTTGTGCAATGATGCATCTTAAGTGATGTAAACTTGTATTGTATGTGTGTGTGTATATATGATTGTGTGATGTCTGCGCTTGTACATAAATGTTATTGTAAAATTATATATTGTTTCTTTGGCCTGCCTCTGTATGTAGAACAATCAAATGTAAATCTGATTGTATCATTGCTCTTAATAAAATGCGCTGTAAGCTGTCCGAGTTTATTTAAACCAATTTCGATAAAAAGAAAAGATAATAATTCAACAGTAGTAAAGTATAGATATTTGTGAATATCAAACTTTAATTATAATATTTGTAAATATCAAACTTTAATTTGCGTTGTGTGTTTGGTTTTAGCAGATGTCATTATAATTACTGTAACACTGTATAAACTGTTATATTGCATTTTTGTATTGTATCACTATATTGCTGCATTCTGCGTAATGCTTTCACATTATTATACTTGTAAGTGTACCTTATCGTAAACTATCATCGATATGTTGACGCTTACTATATTCATTTTCAAACTCTATGTATTGTTCTGTTCACGTATATTATTTATAATTGTAATGGTTGCATTTTAATTGTCAGTCATTGGTTACTATCATGTGCTTATTTATACACCCAACATAACTTCAAATATCATGAAAATGATACCAAACTTATCGCCATCCTCTATCGTTTCCTTCCTCCCTTTTCTATTTTCTAATCTCTCTCATATCTCAACTTTCTATTCGAAACAGTTCTGTAGCTAACGGCGTTTTCAAATCTTATTGTCAACCCTGTCGCATTATGGCATTACTGTCAAATGCAACCAACGTATCAAGTCAGCGTTTCTGGCTCATCTCGTATTTATTGGAGCATATTATTCTGTCGTACATTAAACAGAGACCAGTAAACGCTGTCATTGTTGCATATAGATTACCAGCTATTTTTTCACTATTTATACACTTGTTATACGCATGCCAATTATGGCTTAATGTTACCAGACTCTACTTATTACAAATTAGTGTACACCAGCCTATTAACATATCACTGAGTATTGAACATCCATGTAAATGTTTCCTAATAGGAAAACACATACATACTGATATTATTTTTATCACGAAGCTACGTAAACACTTCTTGGTTGTCTTAACATGAGGTTGGATCTCTTTAGTTTTATAACGGTCGGGTGCATCCGAACCTAATCTAATGCATCTCTTAACACAGATGTAGACAGTTCTTTATCAAATCCCAATGATTCAGCAACAAAACAATTAAGTTGTGTTCATTATAATATCCAAAGTCTTAAACAGAAATTAGATGTTCTTTACACAGGTCTACGTGAATTTGATATAATTGGTTTTACTGAAACATGGTTAAATAGTTCAATCCCATCTACTGATCCCCCCCTTTAATGGCTTTCACCAACCAATTCGTAAGGATCGACCATTCGATTTTCATGGTGGCGTTGCTATTTACGTTAATGAAAGTATTGCTTTCAAACGCAGAAATGATCTTGAATTAAATAATGTAGAATGTATAGTGATTGAAGTGTTTTCTTTAAGAAATAAATCTATTCTTTTTGGCGTATTTAATAGACAGCCTAGTGTGGATAGATTATATATGCATTCTATTGAAGATTCCATAGCGCTAGCCAGAGAAACACGTATAAATGATATAATTATAACAGGTGATTTTAACATAAATGCTCTCGCTGAATCGTCGGCACGAAAAATTAATGAATTATGTCAACAACATGACCTAACGCAACTTATTATCGAACCAACACATTATACTGAACAAACATTTTCCATAATTGACTTAATATTTGAAAGCAATCGGAATACCGTACTACTTTCTGGAACAGGCGAACCCTTTTACGATCAAACTGTTCGGTACCAATGCCCTGCCCTGTTTTGTTACCTTAAAATTCACAAAACCCAGATGTAAAACGTTTTATCGACATATCTGGCGTTATGATATTGGGGATTATCAAAAACTACGACAATTAATGTCGGATACCAATTGGGATCTACAAAAATGCGAAAACGTTGATATTTACGCAGAAAACATAACAAAAAAAATTATTGCACATAGCAAGCACATGTATTCCGAACAAAAATTTCGAAAATTGATTATTTTAACAGTATTGCACAGAAGCTCAAGTCATCCGATCTTTGCGCTTAAGACTGGTGGACAACACTTCGAACATTCATTCCTAGTAATACAAATAACACAATTCCGCCTCTTTACGATGATCAAACCAATAATGTTGTAGTGCAGGATATAAGTAAAGCCGATATGCTCAACAAGTACTTTGCAAGTCAGTGTTCAGTTGATGAAAGCATTCACGATCTTCCACTTATGCACAATGCAAACGCTAACAGTCTTCAGTCTATACTTATAACACAGGAGGAGGTCATTGACTCAATTAAATGTCTAAAGGTAGGAAAAGCATCCGGTCCCGATAGAATAGATAACCGAATCCTCAAAGAGACAATGCATCAATTAAGCTACCCTTTGTGTGATTTATTTAACTCTTGTATAAATACTTGCAAAGTGCCTTCTTGTTGGAAAATTGCAAATGTGTGCCCAATTTTCAAAAAAGGTGATCCATTCTTAGCGTCTAATTATCGTCAAATTTCACTGTTAAATACTACTGAGAATGTCTTTGAGAGGATATTACACGAATCCATTTTTAATTTTCTTCGTGCGAATGCATTTTATTGCATCCACTCAATCTGATTTTTTACCATGTGACTCCACTGTCAACCAGCTTACATATATTTATAATTCATTTTGCAGAGCCCTAGACAATGGCCAATCAGAGTTGTATTCTTCGATATAAGTAAAGCTTTTGATAAAGTATGGCACAACGGTGTATAATGCGAATTACAACAAGCAGAATTCGAGGAAATCTGTAAGCGTTTGTGTCTAATTATCTTGCTGATCATAAAGAGACAGTTATATTACCGGGATCGTATTCAACCCCAATTCACATTCTCGCCGGAGTCCCTCGATGCTCTATTCTAGGACCACTTATGTGTTTAGTCTATATAAATGACATTATTACTGATATTAATGCACACATACATTTGTTCGCTGATGATATCAGTCTTTTCATGGTCGTGAATTCACCCAACGCTACTGCAGCCGTGTTGCAGTCAGATATCGATAAAATTTCCAGCTGGGCTGAAAAATGGTTGGTATGCTTTTATCCGTCAAAATCCGAATCAATGCTAATTTCTCACAAAATAAATAAACCAACTCATCCACCATTGACTATATGCAAAACGTTAACATTCCTATTGTTGCTGTCCATAAACATTTAATTGTTTTTATGTCTGTACATGGCATGTACATATATCCTTCATAAAGGAAAGGCATGGACACGAGTTGATATAATGCGTCGATTAGAAATAATGCTTGATAGAAAAACTCTCGAGAAAATATATGTATCGTTTATAAGACCAATCCTTGAGTACTCAGACGCTGTATTTGATAATTGTACGCAATATGAAAAAGATTAACTAGAAAAAATTCAAATCGAAGCCGCGCGAATAACATCCGGATGTACACGTTTAGTATCATAAGAAGATCTTTATAATGAGCTAGGATGGGAAACTATCAGTCAACGAAGACGCAAACATAAATTAATATTAATGTACAAAATAAACTCGAACAATGTTCCAAACTACTTACAGTCTCTTTTGACCGCAACAGTTGGGTCGAGTAGCAATAAATCATTAAGAAATTCGTCACATCTCCAAACAATTCAAGCGCGAACGTCACTTTATTCAAATTCGTTTCTACCGTCCACTGTATCTGAATGGAATAATGTTCCCGATGTCGTCAAAAACGCGGACTCGATCCAGTCATTCAAAAGGCTCATTAACATAGATCGACTTATTGCAAATCCCCTATTTTTATACGGCGAAAGACGATCCCAAATGTTACACACGCGCCTAAGAACAAAGTGTAGTGCCTTAAATGAACATCTTTTCAGGCGCAATATTATTACATCCCCGTTATGTCAATGCGGGCGTCATGAAACGACGTCACATTACTTTCTCGAATGCACTCAGTATGTACATATTCGCGGCGAACTTTTTAACTCAATATCCGTATATTCTGTTCCCTGCATTGAAACTATTCTATATGGAGACAACACTCGTGACTTCTTAACAAATACTAAAATAGCTGATGCAGTTCACAAATGTATTGTTAATAGCAAACGATTTGATTCGTAAATATGCTACAGAACGACTCTCAACCTTCTTTTCCTCCTTCACCCTAATCAAGTATTTCTAAACTTCTTCTACTTTCTTCCCAGAACTCTGCCAATCTCTTTCCTTCACCTTTCAAAGATCAATATATTACCTGTTTTTTTTTTTTACAAATGAAACTCTTTACTCGGAGTTTCCCTTTTTGTCATTCTATTATAATTGTGTTATCATAAAAAACCGACCTTGTTCGTCTGACAACATGTAATTTTATTTTGTATTGGGAGAAGAACTATATAAGACTTTGTCTTCCGTTCTCATCCTATTCAAACATGTTAACTGTATACATGTTGTATGTACTTCAATGTAAAACTATGTGTATTGTTTGAAATAAATATGTTAATTAAACTAACCTGCTCTCATTATAATACAATTATTTAAATAAAATGACAAATAATTAGTTATATAATTTTTATATAAATATGTATCTTTTCTATCCCTTTATCGGCTGCATGAATCATTTAGTCGACACTAGACTGATTATTTGACTATATTTATACTGTCTGCTCTTATTGCTTCCCGTACACATGATTTATGAAGACGAGTGTCGTATCAGAAATTTTGGCCAGTCGAAAATTAAATTCTGATTGATTTGCAGTCATGCTTTTGTATTGCGATACTGAGACATGTTAAATGGAGAATAAACATCCATTTCAAAGCTAAAAGCAGAGCATATTTAATAACTATTGGCTAACTATAGGCATTCATGTACTATAAGAACTATTTGTTAATAACTCGTCCCTGAGATTTTTCTTGAAAGTAGATCAATAAAAAGAGTGCAGAAAAATCCAGCTATCAAGAAGGCCAATTCCAAACAGCGTTTTAATTAATAAGGAAAAAGTAACCTTGTTATTTACGAATTTTATCAATTCTTATAACACGCACAACAAGCATGTAAAATTAATATAAATATATTTGAATTGTACTTTAAATATCAAAATTAATAATTTTATTTTCTTCAAAAAGACAAAACACAAAACCAACTTTTGTAAGTGTTCTTTCACTATTTTGTTTGCATTTTAAGAAAAATATTATACTGGAACAACAGTGTTATTACAATATAAGTTATCAATTCTTAACAACAAAGAAAGTAAAAGCTTTTTGTAGTTGGTATTTGTTTATACAGTAAATGCGTAGATTAAATGACTCAAGAAGAACTTAGGTAAGGAAAATAACATTATTGTTTAGATTTGTTTTCAGAAATATGTCTAAAAGAGCTGTGATTGGATAGCTTTGGATGAAGATATACTGTATTTGGCTAGTCTTTTAGACCATTTTAGTTTATGTGGATAGATGCATTTCTTCTATGTATGTTGATGCAACGAGATTTGACCAGAATTAAGCATTGTTTATATAATAAGATTTATGCATGACATTAATTACAGTTATCGACTTGGTTTTTAAAACATATGCTAACAATACACAGCTGATGAACGGTATAAAATACCAACACAGATATAACATTTATCGTCTTATTATAAATAACTAAGTATTATATAATAACATATATTTGATTATTATATACATGTATTTGTATTATTGTCAAGTTTTACTAGTCAAATTGTGTTTGTTATTGTTGATTGGTTGTTCTTAATGAGCAAATTTTAGTTATAATATATAACATATAATGTTTATTTAAATCAGTAATTCCTATTCAATTGTATCTTTAAGATCAGTAAATTTTATACAGAATTAAACACTATTTCGTGATATAAATGCCTAGCGTATTTTTAGTCATGTTTGTTATAAATCATATTGATCGTTGCTTGTCACAAATATATTTTCTTAAATAACAAATTAAACTGTTGAGTGGTTTAATATGGATAAATGGTTTTGAAAATTAATTTTTTTCCTGACATTAATAACATGCATTGAAGCTATTCCTGTGTTCCTTTGTGGCAGGGTGTAAAATGTATAATAACTCGTGTTTATTATTGATATACTTTATTTTTGACGTTACTTCGTGATAATTGATGGCCTGAAATATCAACATTTTGCAATGAATTTAACATGAAATTCAAAGAATACGAATCTAAATAACTGCACCATGTCACGAGCCAAACAATTGCTTTTTGTAAACAAATTCGCACACGTTTTATGTACAAAAAACGCATCCGTCAACCACGTTGTTCATATCAAACATCAGCAATGAATGAAATACGCGCTTATCCATCAGGAGCAAAGCCCTAGTCAAAGGCGGATCCAAGNTAAACTAATTTTTCTTCAATTTTTGTACACAACATTTCCCACTAATCACAGACACTCGCTAAATGTTTTCTGTATAGAATTTCTTCCGGCTATATCCATCCGTATTACGTATAAACTATGCACTTTTTGGCATTATAAGAAGGTACTTTGATGAAAGTACATAAGGCGTGACATGCTCGCGATGGTTGTCAAAGCCTTAAAAATCACTAAAATCGTGGAGCTGACAGGGCTTTGCCCTGCACCCACCAAGGAGCCCTAGCGGCACCGTGGGCCCCCAGCAAATCATTTAATATACCACCCCCTTACCAGAAATCCTGGATCCGCCCCTGCTAGTTAACGAAGTCCTTTATTAGTGGCAATTGAAACGTTACCAAATCAATATGAAACGCCACAAAAGAAGGTAACAAAAACATAATACACATGAATTCAACTTGGCCGAACGCCTTGCAAAGGATTGAAGGCTTACAAAAATCTGTGGGTACATTATAATTCTCATTATGCCCACTCATATATCCATATCCATAATACATATTAGTGTTAATATAGATTAACAGCATAACATCACAAATAATACTTCTATGCCCAATCATAACACCGCAAATGTACACTAATTATGTATGTGAATGATAAAATAGTATGCCGATGACAGAATGTAAAATTTATTTTACACATGAATGTCTTTTTTCTTGCGATGTAATATTGACTGTCTAAGTATTCCATCACAGCGTAATCAACTAAGATGTAAATATTTGTATTTGTTCGTTCATCAAACTCATTCTAACTTCGTCGACAATTAAAATTGACATGCATATAATCGTGTGTTATTTTAAGAATTGTGTGCCTTCTAATGAAAATTCAATTAAGCTGTGAAACTAGACCACGTACACAACATCTATTCCTATGAAATAACTTAAAAAGAGGAATTAAGATTATTAAATATATAATTAATTATGCAGGGCTCACATGACAGTTTATACTGGCCATTAATTTAGTTGTTCTCATTTTGATGTCGACATCAATTTATTACCAGTATCCTACTTTTTTTCTTAATTGAACAATTATTACTAAAATAATTATAACTGCGGTAAGTAACACAAAACTCGCTTATGAAATCATAAAAATGAATCAGATTGTCTTCACAATTGTTTTAAATAACGCACAATGAAAGATAATGGTTAATCAGGTGTTCAAAATGGTTATTATTCAAAGACGATTGTTGAAATATATATTCATCACAACATGGAAATATTTACTTGACGGATGTTTAGGCGTTTTCCCGGTTGAAATATTTACATTTATGGACGGTTATCAAATAAGTTAACATTTGAGAAAAAGATCGGACTACCTCCACTGGTTTCTGTTTGCTTATTCAAATAAAAAAAACACAATATTTTCATTATTTAAAACCTCTTTTAAACATGACTCTTATCAAAGCAGAATAAGACACACTGGGACGGGGTATTACAGGCTTTATGAAAGTCCGTATATAATAGCCTTAATGATAATTTCAAATAAGCCAACTTAAGCGCAATGTAGATGCTTTGCTAAAAAAATGTAATCCATATCAGATTTGTGCCACATAGAATAGATTTACTCGAAACAATAACGGGGTGTAAATAAGGATTGCATCGTAGCGTGTGGAAAGTTGTAAAAGGTTATATAAGCATAAATATGGTTACTAGTTTTCGCAAAATAGTCACAATGCAGCAAAACACAAATTAACTTAGCGGTGGAAAAGTGGTTCATTATGCTCGTGTAAATAAAGCGTTTCTAAAACAGTGGTAGATCTAAGGGGCATGAATGTCTCTTATGCACAGCGCCTGATAAATCCGAATAAGTTATTCAACTTGTATTAAATTTAAATTATTTCGTGTATATGTAATTTGGGTTACGAAGGCTGAACATTTAACCATTACCAACCATTTCAAACCACGATCTACTCAACACATATAATAGTAACGTGTTATGTGCACATATACGCATTTAAGCAAAATTGTATTACGTTGTATGTATGTACCATATTCATTTTACTAATGTTACTCATTTTGTGTGAGTACCAACAACTTCTAATAGCTTTTCTTTCGGGATGTTGAACTCGACATCTTGCTGTTATTTGTTATTATGTGTTTAAAAAAACAAGCCGTAAATGAAACATACATTTACAAATAATAACATACACTAGCTCTGCGTATGAAAGCAACACTTTATATTATCCGAAAACATCTATAGAACAGTGCCGAGCCGAGAATATGTTCTTAACGACATCGCTACATTAATATACATCCTTATTAAATCTCCTGCCAGTTGGAAATACTTGAATACTGCGTATTGCATAAGAATAATAAACAATCCTCAGTAATCGAAGACAGCAGACAATTTACGATAACATAAACTCGCAAAGACGAAACAAAAGTATGCGTGTAAGACATCCGAAAATGAAACATACATTTACTAATAAGAACATACACTGATTAAAGACAAGCTATAGATTATTCGAACTAAAAGCTAGTGCCATTAATTGTACTATCCGAACAATTAAAGCGAATAAATATCCATGAAACTGACAGGTTAATCATTGGTTTGTGTGCAGTGCTATGGCTTCTATTTCATCAAGAATGGTATATAATTATGGTATGGATAGAAACGTTTGGATGCAAAAGGAAATTCTGTCAATTTTGAAATATGTTTTTGCCGTTTGTATAATAATTGATAACAACTTTTTTAAGGATTAATACAGTGACAAACATGCTACCATACTAGAGCCAAGCTTGATGACTTTATAAAACACATGATATTCACAATACATGTGTAAACTGTTGATGGTTGAGTGTTTGTGTTATACAACATTCCGAAACTGTCTGTATTTTCCAATAATTACATCAACCTTAAAAAACATTGTACTTGAAAAGCATACAGGATACTGGTTATATTCAGTCATCAATATGTTTGCCATTGCAACTTGAAGACAGCTCGTCTATAAAGCGTATGTTGTCGAGAAAAAACAAAGTGTGTTTGTACGTTACAAGATGACTATATTGTCATGTATGCGACATCGGAAGATGGGCATTCTGTTTTTCTGAAAAAGAAATCCAATGATCTACCACATACCAAATGCGCTTCATTCCGTTTCGCAAAAATATTTCATCATTTCCTTTTTTATTCAAATAATTATCCATTGACGGCAATGTTGTTATTATTGACTCGTTTATTGTTTAAATCCATGTCAACAACGTTACATACATTTATTCAGAATTATTTTCTGACATAATTGACGAAAAATTACATTGTTCCCCTACACGCATACATTCCAGTATAATTGAGTTACAAAGATTGTACTCATTTGTTTATGAGACATAAAAATTACGAAATGTCCGTGTGGACAAATAATTATCTCAGCTTTGCAAACCAATTCGCATAACAGACTTATAACTAGGATATTTTTCACAATTAGTCAGAAAGAGGTTTCGGCAACTTGAAGACAGATTGTCAATTTCGCCTGTGGTTGAGAGGAAACAATAGCGTGACTCTATATGGAAATAAAATGTGCACACGTTTGTATATGGTCCTTGTGCGACTCAAACGCACGCCTACGACAATCGCGTGCTTAAATTATAATTTTGCACCACTACAATACCGTTATTTATATTGCGCTTTATTTCAGCCATATCTTTATGGCGTGTTAGGGGGTTTCAATGGTGTCACACTACAACTCGCCTGAACAACAGAACATGCGTCTCCGTGACCTTGTGGTAAATGCAAATCCCAATTAAAAAACAACAACAATATGTTAACTTTTCAAAGACACCGAAATGCGTTTTCTCATAGTTCTAATAAAAAATGATATTTGCCTCACACATTTATCTTGCATGTGTATATGATAAGATCTTATTCGTATTATCTATAACATCTGAACGCAAAAAAGCAATATACTATCCAGGTTATCCTCATACGCACAAAAAAGACAAACTCTGATAGATGCAGTCATTCTTAATTGTTTTTTGTTTTATCGAAAAATAACCACGTTAACGTCCAAAATAAAATGCATCGAAAAATATCCACGTGAACGTCCAAAATAAAATTTATCGAAAAATATCAACGTCAACGTCCAAAATACAATACATCGAAAGATATTCACGTGAACGTCCAAAATAAAAGTCATCGAAAAATATCCACGTGAACGTCCAAAATAAAATATATCGAAAAATATCCACGTGAACGTCCAAAATAAAATTCATCGAAAAATATCCACGTGAACGTCCAAAATAAAATTCATCGAAAAATATCCACGTGAACGTTCAAAATAAAATTCATCGAAAAATAACCACGTGAACGTCCGAAATACAATATATCGAAAGATAACCACGTTAACGTCCAAAATACAATACATCGAAAGATAACCACGTTAACGTCCAAAAAACAATATATCGATAGATAACCACGTTAACGTCCAAAACACAATACATCGAAAGATAACATCGTTAACGTCCAAAATACAATATATCGAAGAAATAAACACGTGGACGTTCAAAATATAATACATCGAAGAAATTAACACGTGAACGTCCAAAATACAATACATCGCAGAAATAACCACGTGAACGTCCGAAATACAATACATCGAAAGATAACCACGTTTACGTCCGAAATACGTTACATCGAAAGATAACCACGTGAGCGTCCAAAATACAATACATCGAAAAATATACACGTGAACGTCCGAAATACAATAAAATAAAAAATATCCATGCGAACGTCCGAAATACAATACATCGAAAGAAAACCACGTTAGAGTTCGAAAAACAATACACCGAAAGATAACCACGTTTACGTCCAAACTACAATACATCGAAAGATACCCACGTGAACGTCCAAAATACAATACATCGAAAAATAACCTCGTGAACCTCCAAAATACAATACATCGAAAGATAACCACGTTAACGTCCGAAATACAATACATCGAAAGATAACCACGTGAGCGTCCCAAATACAATACACCGAAAAATATCCACGTGAACGTCCGAAATACAATACATCGAAAGATAACCAAGTGAGCGTTCAAAATACAATACATCAAAAGATATCCACGTGAACGTCCAAAATACAATACATCGAAAGATATCCACTTGAACGTTCAAAATACAATACATCGAAAGATAACCACGTGAGCGTTCAAAATACAATACATCGAAAGATATCCACTTGAACGTCCAAAATACAATACATCAAAAGATAACCAAGTGAGCGTTCAAAATACATCGAAAGAAATCCACGTGAACGTCCAAAATTAGCCTGTGCAGTCGCTAAGGCTAATCAGAGACGGCATTTTTTGCCTAGACCGGGTTTTCATATTGACGAAACTTCCTTTTAAGGAAAACTTCTATAAAAGCGAGGCTCATATTATGCAAGATGTGGAACGTGCCTCTCTTTCTGGTAATACAGTGTGCTAGTGTCTTATTATATCTTAGTCATGCCCTAGTGCAAAGCATTCTTCTAAATGTCAACTGTTTTAACACAAAATGTAAGACAGCATGTTCTTTTTATTATTTTTATTAATTTATGAACTATTTTTGTCTCGCACATGCGTCTATGGTTAGATACATTTTATTCGTATAACCTATGGCATATGTTCGTGACAGAATGTGACTTCAATAAGGCAACGTCTGGTGAAAATATCGATGTGTGTTTGCGCATGGACGTAGGTTTAAAAATTGCAACACACGAGTATACCGCAGATGAGCGAGACAAAATACCAAACAAATAAAAACATAAAGATGTGCTTTCATTAACTTATTAAGTAAATGACAACTTAAAACCAGTATGCATTGTACATTAAACATATAGAATCTGACTCGAATTACTAAGTTTCTTCATGAATATATGAAATATGATTTTATTTATTAAGAAACAATTGTATGAGAATGTTGGAGAAGTTTGAACGCAGAATTAGGTTAATTGTTTTAATACTGATACGAATGAGAAGTAAATCGTGTTAATATTAAGAATATGTATTCTCCAAATGTGGCTTATCTGTCTAGTTCAACCAAAGTTTATTTTACGAATTTGTACTTTAGAAAATATATGTTGCCAATCATATAAGAAAACTAAAGAAGTTTTTACCCATTAGTGCATGCATGATGTTTAATAACATTGTTGTGTTAATAAATTGCAGATGAATTTGGCTACCACTGATTTTATGTTTTTAACATTTTACAAACAATATAGGTTCAATTACCGTGTATGGTATAACACTTCCCCCGACCCCCATGAAACATTTACGCCCCATATGAGATGCATGTCAGGGACCCGGCCAATAGATACATCTAAGTTAGTGCTTAAACTTTCAAAACTGATGTAGTCAGACATCATTTTTATATTTCAATAATCTTAGAAATCATTTTACGTCATCAAGTAAACAATATATTATAGATATAACGGGTAGGAATTGTTTGTCGGGTGGGGTATTGTTAGTCTTGTTGGGTACTTTCGGGTCGGGTCAGTATGACATAAAATACAAGTATACATCAACGTTTACGTTCAATTGATTAATATCTTTCAACCTGATAATATAACACACCTTCCAATAACTAAAGGATGAACAACTTTCCGTAAAGACAAGCAAATCAAGTGTTCATTTATGATGTGCTTATATTAGACTTTGCAGTTTCTACCTTATTATTTGCACAATATTTCATAATATTATACAATATGTAAATTGATATGTGTATTCCTTCAGCATGTGATAAATTGAAGCTAATAAAGTAATTGCAATCACTACACTGACTTTACCACGCACTCGAAATAAAAGAACTCATTTCATGTTTTCAACAAAACTCTGACAACCAACACGTCCAGAATGAAAATGAAAGATAATTTACATGTCATTAAATGTTCTCCTTTTTAGGAATTGGTACCTATTTCCAGATCAAATTATCCGAATCTTTGGATCCCGGGTTTTCTGTTTAAAACGATTCAGCACTTAATATATTTAATAAATAATATACTAGTTTGATAACAATATTTATTTTAGAGACACATATAATACAGATGCATAACGGTTCTTTTAAGTTTAGAGCAAATGTTTGATTCTTCGTGATCACATGTTCAATGTTCTAGTTACTGTCACCTCTGATCCATTTCATAATATTATTGGCTGTCACAATTCAAGGTCTAAGGATAAAATTCCAAACGCAGATGAAAGTTATTCGCGGACAAATTTTAAAAAATGCATTTCTTTTAAATGTGCTTAAATATTTATATACAGAAGCATAATGTTGCAAAACAATACTTTAATCCGACCCGACCCGAGGTTTCCAAGGAAAAACCGAACTCCATTTAAGTACTGACAGACAAAAGTATTAACCATAGATCGAGTTGCTTGTGCACACAAAACTAGCATGCTATTGACGTATTTATGACTCACAGAGACAGGGCTTTGTCGACGAAAACAGTGGCTTAAAGGTCAACAGATAGCTTGGGGTTTAATATTGCCGATATCTCTGGTTATCTGTTTGATATGAATTACATATAAAAAAGTGTCATGTCGCCTTTTATTAACTTGATTGTGTGTCATGTTTTGAAACGTGCTTTTTGCTTTTGTCTTGTTGATATTCTCAATTCTAGTGTATTAACCAGAAAAACAAGGATTAATTAATTTTTAATGTAAAATATATACAGAAAAAAGAACTTCTTCGAATTGACAAGATACTAAATGGATTTGTTTTCATTTACACTCAAGAATATGTTTTTCACATTTATCAAGTAAAGATAAGTTCAATCTAAAAGCAACCAAATGATATTAAGAAGCACATCGAGCTAATGTATTTGCAGTATGTCTGTAACGAATATCAAAATGCAAAGAGCTTTTGACATATCAACATACAATTGTAATATGTCATAATTAAGTTGTCATGAAGCAACATGTAATTGTAACTTAGCAACGTGCATGGACTGGCGGACGTTCTATTATATAGACCGCACATTTCACCGTCACTTACAGTAGCATTACTTTCTTACTTTTGAAGTCATTGCGGACAAAATACGAAGGAATACATACAGTATTTTATGTTTAAACTATTTAGTTATAATGCCGTAGTAATTGTGAATGACACAAAGGTATTAATGTGTTTGTTAACACAGAAATTGCATACAAATAACGATGAAATTTTTTTCATAATTAGTAAGCGCAAGGTTCTGAATGATATTTTGACAGCTTTTCAATGGCTTCTGTGGATGAGAAGTAAGAATCAAGTGAGGTAGACCTACACGGTTGCAATAGTTTTATAAATAGTCGTACCATATCATATCATAAACAAAGCTTCTCAGTAAAATATATTGTTTGTCGGAAAGATACAATTAGTGACCCACAGTGGTATTTTGTAGATCTTAAGATTACTATTTAAATGATATATAAATCTATAAACCTAACCACGTAGTTTATATCATAAACAATATTATTGTATGGTACATATGTGTATTTGGCTAGCATTTTGAGCGTTTGAATTGGCTAGATATTCTTCGCCTGACCCATGGCATGGAGATATTTTTTGGTGCAATAAGGTCATCGATATGAAACAACGTAACAATTTGAAATATCTTGTAAAATGTATCATCGTGGTTTGATATAATATACATGACAAGACAAGAACAATATTGTATTGTATTGTTAAGATATAGTGATGCATTGTTTTCGTATAGAACCATGCGCTCAAGATGTGATTCTATGTGTGATGTCATACCACAGTTTATTAAACCTTTCCAGGAAATTCGTTAGTAAGCTCGTCTAAGAAATATAGAAGACCTAAAGACATGATCCCTATTAGTCTTCATATTGTCCGTATACGTAGGCGGACTATGATATTCGCAATGACTTATTTTTTAATATGGGAAATAAAATTCATATTGTGTTAAACTTCATGAAATTTCAACGAGACCATCAAACATGTAGAACTTTTGAAGCGTATTTAGCACTGTTTAGAAAATACTATTTTCACTTAAATAACAAGTTCGTTTAATTTGTAGTGTACGTATGTTGGAAAGTGTTTGCATTTAATTAATACTTTATGTTTTTTATAAAACAAATACGTTAATTATTTATTAATTTTTTAAACAAGCTTAAACATAAGTATGTATATGTTGCATACGTGTTAATGCTATTTACACATTTAAAAACTCAACGTTTATATGTGATAAAAAGCTACATGTGTATATAATGTTATGTGTAACACAACAAATCATGTGCGTCACAATCTATCAAACTTGATTCTATACAAAGACCATGACGTCACGATGTTATTTAACATATATACTTCAGCGTATCGCGCCGCAAATATTTGTGATTGAACTACGCCTGTAAATAATCCCAGCGTATGAATACAAGTGCTGGTTACTTAATTTCGACCGGTATGGGACTCGAACTCACGACCCCGGGATATTAGTCCGCTACTCTGTAATCTGACACATAGATTTAACCCAAAATAATGATAGTGTGTAACACTTACATGTTGCGATGCTTCAAACCGAAAGTAAAATTAATTGTCACATTTCATGTTGGAAATTATTCGCCACAGTACCCATTATGCTTTGCTGTAAATTACACAGGTCATTTTGACCTGTTGTGTACACAATTATCAAACTGCCTACAATTTTCAAGCGCAAAAACAACACAGCTTGTAAAAACATGTACACCAGATACACATTTAAGGATATATATAATTAAATCACAATTCCAATCTGTAAAATTAATTCAGGTAATAATCAACAATATTAAATACGTCCACTCTTTGCTTATGTTTTTCCTATCACGTACAGTTTTTCCAAGAAATTACGATTGGTCGAAATATGGGTTGTTGTTTTTCAATAATTTTGAGAATCAATAGCGGCTTAATTCAAATATATGTATTCGAAGTTAATGCTTGTCGGAGATAAAAATCATTTCGTTTTTCAATTCGAAAAGAATTTATTACCTACTAAATTTAGGAGGTGATTCTTGTTGAAATTCGGTGTTCTGGGAATCTTCGCCGTTGAAACTAATTGTAAACACAATATTTCGATTAGCATTTCTGACATTCAATATTTCCCCTCACGGGAATAATAACATATCGGAATACGTACTTAATTAATTGAGATTACAATGCTTCCTGATAGTCGTGTTTGTATGCACGCAATATCAGTATCATAACAGATTTCGCCATGTCTACAATCAGGTTTCGTTTCCTGTCTTGTTTGAGGGCTAAAATATTCAAACTTTCTAATTTGAAGCTTTCTTTATGTGTATTTTAATTATAAAATATATTTTCAGAGATAAATGTGCCGAAATTTTTGAAAATACAAGAAAATTAATATTCCTCAATTAAAGTGCGTTTTCATCTAAGAACTACAGGAAGTATAGCAGACGTCTTAAGTGGCTATAGAAGATAAAAATAGTTGCACTCGTCAAAATTATCACAATCAGTGTTATTTTACATCTCATGACTAAAATGTGTGATTTCTGAAAAGACTTGTCAAATAATCGATATTAAACAGCTATAACTATACACGTTTTAAAGAGTTCCATTTCAAATACAAAAAAATGTACAATCGTATGCAAGGTAAGGTAAATGTTTGTGTGCATGCATTTGCTAGAAAATTGTATTTCCCTCGATAAGAAGAATCGAACAAATATGCAAATCAACGGTTCGATAAAACATTTACCCAAAGTCATATCACGTATATCACGATTTGTCACTTGTCATATTTTCAACCAAGTAATCCATTTCTGTTATAAAGTTAAACTCCTATCCAGTTTTAATAATTTTCTATCACGTTCTCAGACGTGTGTTATTCATACCATGTATATGATATGAGACGAACATAATAACGGCATAAGTTTTACAAACTGATATTGAGATTCAAAGGTATGTTGACAGCTGTATTAACTAATAAATTGTTCGCATATATAAATTAAAATTAACAGATTTATGTATTAAAACCTTAAATACGGATATGAATAATGTAAACAAACTCAAGAAATGTGGTTGCTTTTACATAAAATCATTTCATAGTTCATTACTATAATATAGTAGGATGACCAATAACACATTGAGAGATACCAATTGTGTATTATATGTATTGTTTTTTTATTAAAAAGTCATTGGCAGAGGCTGCTATATGCCATTTCTAGTGTTTAAAAACACGCGTTCACACATTAAAGCATCCTCGTCAATTAAAGCCATCGTCAAACAAGTAATCATCAGATGCACATCTAATCCGTTAAAGCAATCCCCATTAATTGATTGCTGAAGTATCAATTTAAAGCAATTCAACGGCCCTTTTTATTTGTATCTGCAACATGTGGGAAACGTGGATAAGAGTTGTTCGAAGTCGGCATAGAATTGAGGAATATGTCGATTTTTTTAAAATATTATTATTTACATTCAAATTCGCAAAGACGTAAGGACGGACGATGCAGTTTCTATATGCCCCGTTTCGGGGTCATAAACACGAGTTTCTGTGTATTATATGATTGGGCAATGTGTAGCATATAATATTATGAAAAACATATATAATGTTCTCCTTATCGCCTAATAGCAGAATTCAGGCAAATCATTTCTATATCGAAACAAAGAAATGGTAGATAAATATGTGTCTCAATAAATAATGCTAGCCCTTATAGCGCTTCAATTTAATAAGTTTATTGCATATGGTAACAATCATATGTTTAGTCTAGATAAGCAACGTTATCATTTTAGTGACTTTTGATTAACAAACGTTTTTCTTGTCGGCGATATATCGTTCACTATGGTATAAGCTATATACGAACTGTGTGGTATTTTATTCTTAAATCGACTTATTGTTAAACTGCATTTTAAATCAGAAAACAGTAACATTATACATTTGTGACACTGTTAACACTTTTAATGAAGGTATAGAACTGTAAGCGTTTTATCTAGAAGGACATCCCATGCCGGAATGAGGGTGTAATATACCCAATTTAAAACTGTACAAAGACAGACTAAACACTTTTGATTCATTGTTCTTTAAATTCATTCCGTCCAATTTTAAACGTTATCTGCTAATTTGTGATATACAGGGGAACGAACTTGTCTGATAACGACGAAAACTCTGTTTGTTGTTTGTCTATTTTCATTGATGCGTTTTACAAATAGTGATGACATAATATGCTTCTTGTAAAAACACAAACGTATTAAAGACCTCTAAGTAAATTTAACTGAAATATACCAATACGCTATCATCATATAAAGCCATGATAAACACATCTTAGTTCAGCGCCAGGCTTCTTAATGAGACAAATAGAAACCCTTCAACGTCATCGGGACTTGAGACGTTAGAAAAGCACGTTTTATGAGCACAGTGTATGTGACATTTATGTTCCACATGTGTTCAATTTACAAGATTTGCTGCAAAGGGAACTTTTCGAACATTAATGTTTATTTTTTATCATACATATATTTACTAGTATTGATATTATTCCACACAAATCAGACATAGGGTCCCTCACCGATTTTGTCTTTGTTGGGGACATATATCATATGATTCGATTGACAAATTGGACATTCACATTAATCCTTTATCAACATACATATTGATCTATGCGATGAACAAGTTACCGTACAGAAATGTCCCATGTTTATTGATAAAAACACATATTTAATTATTTATGATATATAATATTTGACACTTATAAATAGTCCAATAAAAGTAGAACACCAAGAAAATGTATGCATTTCCCGGAATGCAGCGACATAAAATTGAATACAGGTAAAACGTAAGCAAAATACTGTTTGCAATTAATTTGAACAATCAATTGAAATACTAAGTCAAACTCTATCTATAAAAGGCTATTAGCATGTCAAGCAATAAATACAGTTCTCAAGCTTGGTTGTATATATTGAATAAACAGATGACTTTCACCATTCCAGAATAATAAATGTTGTGTAACACATTGTTGCCAATATTATCGAAACGCATAATTATTGGCTGACGTTTTCCAAGGTATTGTATGATATATGTATATGAAATAAAAATACGATCAATTAGTTTTAAGTAGCTTCGTGAAAACGATACCAAACAACCTGATTATTTAATAAGACATGAAATATGGCGTTGACACAAAACAACATTACATAGTTCAACTAGTTTGAGTATATAAACAGGTTCCCCATAATGCATAACAACTTATATGTATTAACTAGTACACTGTGCTATTTACTAGAACATTAATATGCTGAGTCAATATTTCTGTTCCGTTAAATATTTACATGGTGTTATGTGAAACTTAATTATAATTGTTCATCTTCATACATTTTTTTGCGGTATAAACATACTTTTCGAATGCAATAGGAATTCCTGTTCACAATTAATTGTTACTCACAATTGAACATCTGAACTGTTTTCGACTTGTGCTGAGTTGTATCATTATAATTATGGTTTACTTTAAGTAGATTATAATGTGTTACACGTGCTAATTTACAAGTGTTTCAATTAGAGATATAAGTAGATATTTTTATTTGACCGAGTATAAGAGTTATGTTTACATGTCAGAATGGTCAACTTGATCCTAGGCTTACAGACATCGATATATTTTCCTCTTCCGTAATCCAATGTCAAGCACGCAATACAACAATGAATATCAATCACATAGCGCATTGATTTTCATTCATGCTTTTCTTATAAAATTATATCTCACGCACGTATACAACGTAACACTTGTTCGTACTTTTGCAAAGCATTACAATTATTGTGCTTTGTTTTACCAGGAAGCGCATTGCCTTTACCGAAATATAAGTATGTATACCTTAACGGTATAACATTGCAATTACAACATGCGTTCTTAACAACAAATATTGCAGTCAAAAACTTAAAAGCTTAAATAAAGCAATTGCATGTATAGAATATATGTTAAGATTCATACGCATAGAAGATAATATACTTCAAAATATTGATTAGGTTTGACATTTTATAACCATATTCTAATGTTTATTTTTATGAAATATTAATGTGATTGTGAAAAAAAATATATACAAAGTGGATGTTTAACTTCACCAGCCGGATAGAAACCTTAGTATACCATTCCCTCTTTTATGGATGGCAAGGAAGCAATTGCCAAGCAGTAAGAGACTATGCACAACATACATACACATAAATAAAACTAGGGTCAGTGCCTTGGAACGGTCAATGTAAAGCATTCGGGGGTTTAAACCGGTTTTAAGGAGCTCCAGCTCTCCCACTTGGTCCAGTATTACTCACCAAAAATGCTAATTTTAATACAAATCAACCTCAAAGCATAACTATTCAAATAAAATAAAAGAAAAGAAAAACAAACCTGTCTTCCCAAATAATAGTAATGCGTTTACACACATAAATGGAAAGACTGGAAATAGCATAGGTAACACGTTGACGTTCAAGTTGGTATTACACAATTGTGCAATGAAATCAATAGTCTTGCACATATACACATTTAAGCAAAGTTGTAATACGTTGTACGTCTGAAAGATACTCCTTTTTCTCCTTTAACATATTTTGTGTGAGTCACCAACAACTTCTAATAGTTGACAGTTTTTTCTCAGAAGCAAGTTTTCTTTCGAGATGGTGTACTCGGCTTATTTGCTGTTATTTGTTATTGTATGTTTAAAGAAACAAATGACTCAATAAGTGTGTCGTTTTAAAGTCTACCCTTTGCAAATATTTAGGGGAAGGGGGGAAACGCCGTTTCCGCGACCCCCCTCGTCTAAATCTCTTAATTTTCTTATGAATTATGTTTCCTGTAATTATTGTCTATCATTATTTTATATGCAGAGTATGGAGATGTTTCTTATTTTTAATGGTTGTAAATAAATAAGTGGTTGTAAATGTACTTCTTCAAAAATAAGCATACTTCTTAAAAGAAAGAAAATATCTTGTCGTAAATGAAACATACATTCTCAAATTAGAACATACACTAGCTCTATGTACGAAATCAACAATTTATATTATCAGAAAACATCTATAGAACAGTGTCGAGAATATGTTCTTTACGACATCGCTATATTAACAAACATCCTTATTAAATCTCCTGCCTAAACACACATCAGTAATCGAAGACAGCAGACAATTTACGATGACATAGCAATCGAAAAGACGAAATAATACTATGCATGCAAGATATTCGTAAATGAAACATAAATTTAAAAATAAAAGCATGCACTTATTATAGACAAGCCATATAGTAATCGAACTAAAAGCTAGTGCCATAAATTGTACCATTCGAACAATAAAGACACATACATATCCATGAATCTGACAGGTTAATCATTGGTTTGTGTGCAGTGCTACGGTGTATTTATCATCAAGAATGGTATCGATGGTATGGATAGAAACTATTTGATGCAAAAGGGAACTCTTTCAATTTCGACATATCATCGTGCTGTTTGTATGATAACTGGTTACACAGTTTTAAGGATTAAAACAGTAACAACCTTGCTACCATGCTAGAGCCAAGCTTGATGACTTGATACAAACACATGATATTCACAATGCATGTGCTAACTGTGGATGGTTGAGTGTTGGTGTTATATAACATACCGGAACTGTCCGGAATTTTCAATAATTACATCAGCCTTCGAAAATGCAATACACGAATAGCATACAGGATACTGGTTATATCCAGTCAGCACGAGGTTTGAAATGGCAACTTGAAGACACGTGGTCTATAAAGCTTCTGTAGTCGGGAAGAAACAAAAGCGTGTATGTACGTAGCATAACAAGGTGACACTATTGCCATGGATGCGAAATCGGTGCAATGGGCATTCTGTGTTTCTGAAAACAAAAACAAGAACAAAAAAATCCAGTGATCTACCACAAACCAAATGCTCTTTGTTCTGGCAATCAAAAATAGTTTATCCTGTCTGAAAGAGTTGTTTACGTCCATGTAAACAACGTTACATACATTTATTCGGATTTATTTTAGGACATAATTGATGAAAATACTCTTTGTTTTCATACATGCATAAATACCGGTCTAATTGAATTAGCAAGATTGTACTTATTTTGTTGATGTGACATAACATGGATGAAATGTCCGTGGGGACAAACAATCATCTCAACTTCGCGAAACAAGTCGAAAAACAGACTTGTAACTAGGATATTTGTCACAATTAGTCAGATGAGGTTTTGTTATGGCAACTTGAAGACAGATTGTCAATTTCGCCTGTTGTTGAGAGGAAACAATAGCGTGTCTCTATATGGAAATGTAATGTCCACACGTTTTTATATGGTCCATGTGAGACCCGAACTCACACACGACATTCGCTTGCTTAAATTAGAATTGTACAACACTTCAATACCGTTATTAATATTACGCTTTATTTCAGCCATATCTACTGGCGTGTTAGCGGGTTTGAATGGTGACACACTACAACACGTCTGAACAGCAGAACATACGTCTCCGCGGCCTTGTGGGTATGGCGTTCGCTAGCGGGATATCGAAGATATGAGACCCACACTCAATCTGGCATGGCCGGTTGCCGACCCAGCATGCAGTTCAATCCAGGGGTACCGATGGCATTGATGTCAAGCGCCCGGCATAAAGGATAGGAATAGGTAGTAAAGATGCCCATCCGTTTACGTTTCTCATATGTAAAACTTCCTTTTCCTTAATCACGAGGGTTGACAATATAATAAACAAACACTATATGTATCTTCTTTACTTACCAAAAGGGCGCATACGACAGTTATAGTAATTTCGACTTGAAAAACCGTCAAGACACCATAATGACAATTCGGAGGCGCCAACAAAAAACGTATGCACCCTTCATTTGTTTTGGTGTGGCTTCATTTCATTCATTCAGATTTTTTTTTATTCTACGATTGCGGCCGCTTAAAGGTGTAACTTGGACACTTTTCTAAATAATGCAATAATCAATATTTTACTAAGGGTTTATGAAAATGAATTCTATTTTAAAAGAAACAATTTGATATATATTTTCCAAACACAAATCTTGTCTTGGCTAGATATCATAAGGCATTATTTTCGTATAAAACCATGCGCTCAAAATTTGTTTCTAGGTGTTATGTCATATCACAGTTTATTAAACCTTCCCAAGAAATTCGTTAGTAAGCTCGGCTAATGTACGCTTTAAACGCCTCTATAACGCTCAAAAATCAACGAACAGTTCGTAATATATTTCGTAAAATAAAGTAAACATATAAATAATCAGTGTTCCTTATATCAAAAGCCAAAATTTCAATGTTAGATGTGCTCTGGTAACATAGATTTAACACGATACAAAATGCTCTTTTTTTATATATTGTGGTACAATATATTCAACACATGTTCATGTACCAATTTAGTGTTCATGTGTCTTATATAGATATCGTTGCGGGTAATTAAAATGGAATATGTTTCCAGCGCACATCTAACATTGAAAATTTTGCTTTTTCTTTAAGGAGCACTTATTATTTATATGTTTACTTTATTTTACGAAATACATTACGAAATTTTCTTTGATTTTTGAGCGTTATAGAGGCTTTAACATTGTTTCTGAGCTCGTTGAATAAAATGCGGTATTGAATACAACTCATTTCATATCTTATATATCATATACATCATGTACGAAACGTGACACTATAAAAACTAATATCATAGTAAAGAAATATAGAAGACGTAAAGACATTATTCTAATTAGTCTTCATATTGTTTATCTTAACGTAGGCGGCATATGTTATTCGCAATACCGTATTCTCGAATAGGGAAAATATCCCTATGTTTCAAATTGTGTAAAACCTCATGAAATTCCAACGACACCATCAAACATAAAGAGCTTTTTAAGCGTATTTAGCTTAAACTTTGTTTAGAAAATACTATTTTCCCTACAATAACATGTCCGTTTACTTTGTATGGTATGTATGCTGGAAAGTGTTCGCATTTAATAAATACTTTGTGTTTTTATATAAAGAAAGCCTCAATAAAAATATTTATAAACAAGCTTAAACATAAGAATGTATATGTAGTACATGTGTTAATGGTATTTAAACATTTAATATCTCAACGTTAATATGTGAAACAAAGCTACATGTCTATATAATTGTATGTGTAACACACAAAGAAATGTGCGTCAAAATCTATCAAACTTGATTCTATACATAGACCATGACGTCACTTTGTTCTTAACACTTCTATACGTACCGCTTATCGCATCGCACATATTTGTTATTCAAGTACATTATATTTATATTTATTTCTGAAGCAAGTTTTCGTTCGAACTGGTGCACTCAAATTATTTTCTGTTATCTGTCTGTGTATGTTTAAATAAATAAATGTTTAGGGGGTAGGTGATACGGCGTTTCCGTCCAAGCCGCGTCTTAATCTCATAATTCGCCCATGAATTATGTTTGCTTTAATTATAATCATAAATTTATATGCAGGGTATGGAGATGCTTGTTATTTTTAATGGCTGTACATGAATAAATGGTTGTTAATGGACTTCTGCAAATAGAAACATCTTAAAACAAAGAAAATGTCTAGCCGTAAATGAAACATACATTTACAAATAAGGACATACACTAGGTCTACGTATGAAAGCATACTTTTATGTATCTGAACACATTTACACATACATCCTTATTAAATCCACTGCCAGTTGGAAATACTTGAGAACTGCGTATTGCATAAGAATAATAAGCACATATCAGTTATCGAAGACAGCAGACAATTTACGATATCTTAAAACTCGGAAAGACGAAATAATAGTATGCGTGTAAGATATCCGTAAATGAAATATACATAAGAACATATACTAATAATAGACAATCTATATATTATTCGAACTGACAGCTAGCGCCATAAATTGTACTATCCGAACAATTAATGCTACTACATATCCATTAAACTGACAGGTAATTCATTGGTTTAAGTGCAGTGCTAATGCGTTTCTATCATAATAATGGTATATATGGTATAGATAGAAAATAATGGATGCGAAAGGGAATTCTTTCAATTTTGACATATGTTTTGGCCGTTTGTATGATAACTGGGTACAACTTTTTTTAGGATTAATACAGTGACAACCATGCTACCATGCTAGAGCCAAGCTTGATGACTTGATTCAAACACGTGATATTCACAATACATGTGTTAATTGTGGATGGTTGAGTGTTTGTGTTAAACAACATACCGAAACTGTCTGTATTTTCCAATAATAACATCAACCTTCGAAAACACTGTACTTGAAAAGCATACTGGATACTGGTTATATTCAGTCAGCAAGAGGTTTGCCATGGTAACTTGAAGACAGCTCGTATATAAAGCGTATGTTGTCGAGAAGAAACAAAACGTGTTTGTACGTAGAATAACAAGATGACTATATTGCCATGTATGCGAAATCGGTAGATGGGATTTCTGTATTTCTGAAAAAGAAATCCAATGATCTACCACATACCAAATGCGCTTCATTCTGTTTCGCAAAAATATTTCATCATTTCTTAACGAATTCAAATAATTTTTCATTGACGGCAATGTTGTTATTACTGACTCGTTTATTGTTTAAATCCATGTCAACAACGTTACATAAATTTATTCAGATTTATTTTCTGACATAATTGACGAAAATTTACATTATTCCCCTACACGCATAAATACCAGTCTAATTGAGTTACAAAGATTGTACTTATTTGTTTATGAGACATAAAAAGGGCGAAATGTCCATTGGGACAAATAATTATCTCAGCTTTGCAAAGTAATTTGAATAACAGACTTATAACTATGCTATTTTTCACAATTAGTCAGAATGAGGTTTTGGCAACTTGAAGACAGATTGTCAATTTCGCCTGTGAATGAGAGGAAACAATAGCGTGACTCTATATGGAAATACAATGTGCACAAGTTTAAATTGGTCCATGTGAGACCCAAACTCACGCCTTCGACAATAGCGTACTTATATTATAAGTTTGCACCACTACATTGCCGGTATAAATATTGTGCTTTATTTCAGCCATATCTTTATGGCGTGTTAGTGAGTTTTGAATGGTGTCACACTACAACTCGCCTGAACAACAGAACATGCGTCCCCGTGACCTTGTGGTCTATGCAATTCCAAATTAAAAAACAACCAACAATATGTTAACTTTTCAAAGACACCGAAATGCGTTTCCGCATAGATCCAATAATAAATTATATTTGTCTCACACATTTTTCTTGCATGTGTATATGATAAGATCTTATTCGTATTATCTATTACATCTGAACGCAAAGAAGCAAGATAATATCCAGGTTATCATAATACGCACACACAAAAACTCTGATAGATGCACTCATTATTTTATTGTTTTTAATCGAAAGATAACCACGTGAACGTCCAAAATACAATACATCGAAAAATATCCACGTGAGCGTCCAAAATACAATACATCGACAGATGTCCACGTAAACGTTCGAAATAGAATACATCAAAACATATCCACGTGAACGTCCGAAAAACAATTCATCGAAAACTATCCACGTGAACGTCAGAAATACAATACATCGAAAAATATCCATGTGAACGTCCGAAATTTAATTCATCGAAAAATATTCACGTGAGCGTCCAAAATACAAAACATCGAAAAATATCCACGTTAATGTCCAAAATACAATTCATCTAAAAACATCTTCGTGAACGTCCGAAATACAATACATCGATAAATATCCACGTACACCTCCGAAATACAATTCATCGAAAAATATCTTCGTGAACGTCCGAAATACAATACATCGAAAAATATTCATACGAACGTCCGAAATACAATACATGACTAACGTACAGATTATCGTGAAATTGGCTGCAATTTTAGTCACGATAATGGCCTTTATGAAATTGAAGAGGAAAGCGTGTCAGTATCATCTGAGGTGTAGGCAATTGAAAGCGTGTTACCAAAAAAACTTACAGTTTGGCAAGTACGTAAATTATTAAACGTCGATAAAAAAGCAAAAAGAAAACGCGTTTCTGTTACTATCGATGAAAGAGATTCTGAGCTATATGTATCGCCTTCAATATGGTATATTAAATTTATATTCATATAAGTGCATCACTATCCTTATGAATACCAATTATTATATTTAACCTAAACAAAAGCATTTAAAGTAGTATGCCAGTCGGCATACTTAAGCAATTATTTTTCAAGATATATTCCAAAATGGGCGCCGATGTGAAGCGCGTAATTGATTTCATCTTTTATAGTGTCATTCCAGAAACCAGACTTACATGTAAACCCACTGTGTACGTATTTCATTACCTACTGGTCATTAAAGTATCAATAAAGGTGACGATCCGTAATTATTTACCGATTTTTAAATATTTTTTTCTTATTTTATTTATAAAGGTTATCAAAAAACAATACATATATGCTATTAGACATAACCATAAAAATATGAACAATACAACTTGTTTTGAGCTCAAAATACAGTGTCCTCGAAGTCAATTGTGTTTACAAACAATCAGTGTGTTTACATCGCTGTTTACCTGATCATGCCGAGCGATTCCGAGCCGGTTTTCCGATAACAAATTTTGATTGGTCGGCACAAGACATTGTGTATCACGTGAGCAGGTCAAGGGTGAAACGCCTGACATTCAAAACAAAAATGGCGTCGAGCTCAAAATGAAGATGTACACTCGCCTGCAAGCATACACAACAAGAATGACAAAGGCTGACAGTAACAGACAAACTCTTCAATGGGAGTGCAAATAAAAAATATTAAAAACATCAAGCAAGCTGTACTTCGATTTACAAGCATATATATATACATATACATACACACATATATATATACATTTTTGCAAGATTACCATAGTGTGAACGTAAGTACAAATTGTGTATAGAGTACATTTGTACCAATGTAGCAAACAATAAGATGCAAATTAATTGCTTGTTCTAGGTGGTATAAAACATATATAAATCAGGGTGAGTTGTAAACAGTATACAAAAACACTACATGAGTAAATATTGTGCTTGAACTGTATTTGTTTAGTCATACTTTCTTTAGAATAAAGCGTTCTTAATATTAATCATGCCTAATGTTACACAGTAGCTTTTATATAATCACACTTCGTTCAGCGAAATACTGTGGTCAGTGAAGCGTTAATCTCTATCGTGACACAGTAGATTTTATATAATCACACTTTGTTCAGCGAATCACTGTGGTCAGTGAAGGGTTAATCTAAATCGAACATAACATAACACACATGTTGCCTTTCTTTGTTTACGAGAATATTGTGTTGTTTGTACTACGTCATCAATATATGCGTACTCTACGAAAGAAGCCGAGGAACATCGGAGAAAGCGAAAATGTACGGAAATTGCAAAATGTAAACATTTCTTCAAATTATGAAACGGGCATATCTTCCATAAATCTTGACAACGTTGCACCTAAGCGGTGTTTTTATCATGTTTTATGCAAGAGTAACTTAAATCCGGTAAAAAATAGACCAGTTTATATGCATAATAATTGGATTTGTCACCTTTATTGTTACTTTAAGTAAAAAAAATAGAAAAGTTGTTACCCGACTTTATTAATTTGTTAAGGTGATATTATATACAAGCATGGTTCATATTAGTAAATAATTATCGCATTATTCGTCCAAAACCATATACGCAAACAACAAACATTTCCCAAGCATATTGGCTGTAATTAGTCAGAAAGAGGTTTGTACAGGCAAGTTGAAGACAGCTTGTCAATAGCGTCTGTTGTTGAGAAGAAACGAAAGCATGTATCCACGTTCAAAAACTAGGTGGCAATGTGTTTATGGAAATTGCGTCGGAAAAAATGGGATTATATTGTTCGCATATTAAGCATTCCAATAGTCTAGCAGAAACAAACGCGCTGCTGTTTCTTCCTGAGGAATGCATTAATCCTTTCGTAAACATATTCAACGAGTTTAATACATCCATTTTATAGAAACATTGTCATTACTGAGCTATGCAGTTCAGTATAATTGTAAACAATATGACGGGCTTCTACATTTTATTCCACAGAATTGAAATTGTGTATATGATTCATAACTGCATTTTTTTCTCAACCAATGACGGATTTTAAACATTCACTTAACTTTGAGCTTTTTCTAACATATTACATACTCTTTAAAATCATGTATTTGATAAAATGCATGCACATTTTGTTTGTTATTTTGACGCATGTGTATTTATGTGTATCTATGATTTCTACATTTTTTTACGATGAGCTGTATATGCTTAAGTCGCAAATAAACTATCTGTTCTGTTTGGTTCTATATTTTATTGTTAGCCGATGCCTCTATAAACAATTATGATGACCCCTTTTTTTTGGTGTTCGCATATATTGGTGCTAATAAAAACTAGTTTAGATTATACCGGTTGATTAACACACATATGCACACAATTTCAATACAGATTCAACATGAAAATTATAATAAAAAATTTAATTGTGTTTGTTTCTTTATCTTTCCGACTATTTATTGAGTGTGTTCAACTAAATAAAAAAAGCTTTTGGCACAGCGTATACACTTATATTACTAACGTAATAACTTTTGGATTATCTGTAAGGGAATATATATCTCTGGAGATAATTATGTCATACATACATATAAACATATTCAATGATTAGATCAAAACAATGGTTTATTACACGCAGATCTCTTTCAAATATCAAACATTAATTAACAAATCTTAAAACTTATTTAAAGCAATTGCTACACAAGCTTATAAGCTTAAAACATAAAGACTCAAGTTGCCATACACATACTTGTAATACATGTACTAGTTAATTGTCTCACATGTATCGACGCAATGTGCATCGAGTAACATTGAAAGCTTCACTTCGGGCTTGGCTTTTTATCATCAGCTGAAGTAAAGTTAAAAACGTTAACAGTATGTATCTCAAAAAATCCACAGTTAATTATCATAGTTCGGTGCAAAAATATGGAAAGTACATGCTCTTGAAAGTCATTTGCGTCACAAAGTATTGAGAAGAATAGCTACAAGAGCAATCACCGAGCACGTTTTTTTTGGATGCATATGAGCCTCGCTCCGTGAAAAGGGTTTTAATGAATGTGCGTAAAGTGTCGTCCCAGATTAGCCTGTGCAGTCCGCACAAGCTAATAAGGGACCAAACTTTATTTTAAGTATTATTTAGCACAAATAATCCTGGACATTGCGTCGATACATGTGTGACAATATATATATGATAAACCGAAGAGCCTAACCACGTAGTTTATGTCATGAACGCTATTATTGTATGGTACATCATTATGTGTATTTTGCTAGCATTTTGAGCGTGTTCACTGGCAGCATATCTTTGCCTGAGACTTGGCATGGCGTTATGTTGGTGCAATAACGTCATCGATATGAATCAATTTTACAATTGTAAATAACGTCTTGACAACTCGTTTTACACTGTCAACAAGTTAACATCTATGATGTCCAGTACTAACACTAGACAATTGAGAAATATTTCTTAATTTATTTACAATGCTATGTTGAAAATAAATGATAACCTTGCTAGTTAGCTATTTTGTTCCTTCCTGATAACACTTATGATGTAAACCAAGTTATATAGTTATTAGTTATTTATGTATTAATTTAAATATCAATTTATATGATATGTTTTTTGTTAAGCATTTCGTTTGTGTGATCGTCTTTTTGTATATTTTTTTAAAATGTGGCCAATGTTTTTGCTGAATCTGCCAATAAACTGAACCTGAAAACTGGTAAATAATAGATTTATCATCGTGGTATGATATCATACGCATGACAGATCTTGTCTTGTCTTGTCTAGATGGATTAAGACATTATATTTGTATAAAACCATGATAAAGATTTGTTTCTAATTGTCACGTCATACAACAGTTTTTGAAACCTTTCCAGGAAATTAGTTAGTAAGCACGTCTAATGTACACCTTAAAAAAATGTTTTTGAGCTCGTGAGATAAAATGCGGTATTTAATACAACTCTTTTCATACTTTATATATCATACACATTATGTACGAGACGTGACACTATAAAAACTAATATCATAGCAAAGAAATATTGAAGACATAAAGACATGATTCCAATTAGTCTTCAGATTGTTTGCCTGCGTAGGCGGCATATGTAAGTGAGACACTATTTAATATTACTTTTCATGGCATGATAACATGCTTAACATTTTAGCATGCAGCACGATAATATGATAAAAAATCACATCTTACACATCACACACTAAATACTTTTTGTTGTTCTTTTCTGTTAAGTTTGTGATAGCACCCAGTGTTGGAATTGCGATTACATCTTTTATTTTTCTAATCACAACTTATTCCTCGGTTTCAGCTAACGTTGTTTTTCAAATAAAATTAATACGATATACGTGCACTGAACATGTGTTTGAAATATTCGATTCACGCGTAAAGTTTTATATGTCATGTTTTTTATTTTGTTTCCGCAAATGTACGCTTTATTTAGAGCGTTTGAAAAGTTTGTGATAACATATTTTTGAATCTTGTCAAATGTAACGTGCACGTGTATTTGAACGAAACACACATTGCTACCTTACATTATACCATAAACAATGTGTGTCTTCATTTTTATCGAGTGCACCGGGATTGTCTCCCATATGGCCATCGCCCCCAGAAGACGTGTTAGTTGGTTACGGGGGATAGTGCAAGATACAGGAGACACCCCGTTCCAGAAGTGACCCTGGGTCTTTTAGTGCCCGGTGTATAGCACCTAGTACACTGCACCTCGGTTTAACGTCTCATGCGAAAGACGAGTTAGTAGGTTAGGTGCAGCGGGGGATCGAACCAGCGATCTCTGGATTGTGAAACCAGTGTGTTACCACTAGACCACGGATCCGCTACCATAAACAATACAAATGTAAAAATCTGTTACGATCAAATACCGCGTTTTTCGCAGTGAATGTTTTACATTACTGCTTCCGACCATGTCAATCTTGTTAATACTATTTCTTTTATGGGAAATATTATAACTAATTTATAATCAAAACGTCAGTTCATGATGGAAATGGAATTTGGATTATATACTTTGGTGCAACAATTTAATTGATAGTCGATGTCTTAATATTTACATAAAAGAAAATGTGTGTGCTTACGTGATTTTGATTAGAACTCGTTGATATCCAAATATAGAATATGGTGTAATATGTGTTTTAGACGTTCAGTTACTTAATTAATATGTTAACTCATGCAGATGAATACAGTAACACGGCCACCAACCGATTTGAGGGGGAGATTTCCGGTGTCTTAAGCGTTTATCCATTCAGTGTAAGCCCAAGGGACGCATGTGGTACGGGAATCACGTGTCCAATCCAAAAGGGACAGACATACCCTTACACCGCATCCATACAAATTGTGACTTTCGCCCCATCGGTACTATTTTTTTTATTTACACCATCCATAAGAAGCATTTGGCGTAACTATTTATTATTTCTTAATGGCCATTTAATATGCTATTGCACTATCAGTTACATAAATTGTATGTCATTTACGGCGTTTTACACTGCATTAAACGGAGTGATGTACACAACAGTACTTTAGATCTAAATCGGTCTGAATATGTTTGCTTATCTATTCTCTAGATTCGCCTAGTTGGCCAGTGCAGTTTGCTTGACGACCGTGGACAGAAAATGGTCTGCTTTAACTTGCCCTTGCAGATTGATAAAGGCCGATAAACTGTTAACGAATTGTTGTTTTAGTTATGTTTGTTTCTTGCTTATTGATGATGCGATGCAAAAGAAATGTAGATTTAGTGTATTCCATCGTCGAAACTATCTTTCGCTTAAAGCCCCTATAACGCGCAAAATCAACCAATATTTGGTAAACTATTTCGTAAAATAAAGTAAACACATAAACGATCAGTCTTCCTAATAGCGATAGCCAAAATTTCAACGCTAGATGCGGTCTGGTAACATAGATTTAACAAGATATAAAATGCTCTTTTTTATTTTGTGTGTGACATAATGTATTCCATGTTAATGTCCCGCAACGATTTCTATTCAAACGACACACGAACACTAAATTGGTAAATGAACATGTGTTGAATATATTGTACCACAAAGAATAAAACAGAGCATTTTGTATCTTGTTAAATCTATGTTACCAGAGCACATCTATACATTTTAGCTTTTGCTATAAGGAACACTGATTTTTTATGTGTTAACTTTATTTTTTAACGAAATGTTTCACGAACTATTCGTTGATTTGAGCGCTATAGGGGCTTTAAATACCATACTTTTCTTGATCGTACAAAATAAAGACGAATTCGAAAACGTTTGCTTTTCAATCATTAACCGGAAATCTCATTTATTTCGTTAAACATTTCAACCGTGCTCTGTTTTGTCTACCTTTTACTCAGTCAATTGATATTTACTTTCCAAACCAGTATTTCATGTTGAATAGGATTAATGTTATGGTTGGTATGTATTCAATAATATTTTAGCAAACTAACATGTCAGCCGGCACATTCTGTAGTAATAACATAATATATAACATGAGATTTGACGATTGGAATAATTACTCGGACTGTTGTTCAGTTATGAAATAATAATAAGTTCAAAGCATGTACTCCACTGTGTCGTGCATATCTTTTGCCACTGAGAGACTATGGCTACATTAAAAGGCCTAAGGAACTTTGGCATTTCATCAAACAAGCAGATATATGAAACTGAATCATAATCGCATTTTCGCCACATAGAATAGATTAACTAGAAACAATAACGGGGTATAAATAAGGAACGCATCGTAGCGTGTGGAAAGTTGTAAAAGGTTAAATAAGCATACAAAAGGGTTACTAGTTTTCGCCAAATGGTAATAATGCAGCAAAACACAAATTAACATTGGGAAAGTTATTCCTTATGCGCGCGTAAATTAAAAGTTTCTAAAACAGTGGTATATCTTACTGGTATAAATGCATGTTATGCACAGCGCCTTATCATTCCGAAAAAGACATTAACCCATTTATGCCTAGTGGACTCTCCCATCCTTCTAAATTGGATCAATTTATTTCCAAAATAGGGATGTCTAGTATATTTATTTCTATATTTATAATATTTCTTACAGAAATTCCTTTACGCAAACAGCGTAGACCCTGATGAGACGCCGCATCATGTGGCGTCTCATCTGGGTCTACGCTGTTTGCCAAGGCCTTTTTTCTAGACGCTAGGCATAAATGGGTTAAACTCTACTTACTGTTTTACACAAGAGTGAAATCATTGCGTGTACATATAATTTGGGTTACGAAGGCAGAACATTTAACCATTACCAACCATTTAATACCACGATCTGCCCAACACATATAATAGTAACGTGTAATGTGTACGTATATACATATAAGCAAAGGTGTATTACGTTGTACGTCTGTACGATATTAATTTTTATCATTTTACATATTTTGTGTGAGTCACCAACAACTTCTCATAGTGACCAGTTTTTGTTTTAGACGAAAGTTTTCTTTCGAGGTGTTGTACTCGGCATTTTGCGGTTATTTGTTAGTGTATATTGTAAGTAACGAATGACTCAATTAGTGTGTGGATAAAGTCTAACCTTTGCAAATGTGTATGGGGCGGATACGCCGTTTCCGTCCCAACCCCGGCCTAAATATTTTAATTCGCCTTTGCATTATATATGCTGTAATTATTTTAATCATTATTTTTTATTCAGAGTATGTTGATGTTTCTTATTGTTAATGGTTGTAAATGAATAATTGGTTGTAAATCGACTTCTGCAAACATAAACTTACTTCTTAAGAAAAAGAAAATATGTAACCGTAAATGAAACACACATTTACCAATAGGAACATACACTAGCTCCACGTATGAAAGCACAATTTATATTATCCGAAAACATCTAAAGAACATTGCCGAGAATATGTTCTTTACGACATCGCTTTATTAACATACATACTTAGTTAATTTCCTGCCAGTTGGAAAAACGTGAATACTGCGTATTGCAGTAAGAATAAGAAACACACCTCAGTCATTGAAGACAGCAAACAATTTACGATAACACAAAACTCCCAAAGACGCAATAATAGCATGCGTGTAAGATATCCGTAACTAAAACATACACTAATTAAAGACAAGCTATAGATTATTCAAACTGAAAGCTAGTGCCTTAAATCGTACCATCGGAACAATTAAGGCGCATACATATCCATGAAACTGACAGGTTAATCATGGGGATGTGTGCTGTGTTACGGGTGTCTATCATCAAGAATAATTATTACAGTCGGCATCGATATTCTCGCGGTATCTCTATTTCCGCGGTATTTCAATTGCGCACCTACATGCTGTTAACACGTTATAATTCGTGACCCAATTTCCATTCGCTGTCAGAAAACAGGTTTACCTGTAATCATGACCAAGTTTTTGATAACTTGTTGTTGTTATCCATTAAACACACGTTTTTTTCACCCAATTCAACGATATTTTCATTTAAATTTTCAGTTTTTACCAAATTTCCACCTTGTTTACACTTCGTCTGCTCGCACTTTTCATTGCCCTGACTCCCATTTGTCTGCAAATTTTACAAGCTCCCGCCATTTGTTACGCATCACTAAACACACTTAAATTGCTAAGAAGGGAGAGCGCCTGTACGTGCATCCATTGTACAGAGGAGTGATATTATGATAGTGGTGCAGTTCAAACGACGGTTGAACTATTAATATTAATGTTAATTTCAAGTTTAATGTTAATAATAACTTTTACTGTTGCAAATTTGAACCTTATTGTTCAATATTATAAACAAACTGTGATTGAGTGACATACAGCCTGTTGACCTACTTACCGCGAGAAAACCAATATGCCGTCACGCACCGCAACAGGAGATACTACTGTGTCTTAACAGTCTTACACGCAATATTGATACTGTATTTTAGTAAAATAAAGATGGATATCAGCGGAAAATAAGTTTATTTTCGCAAATGAGTCCATAATTTATAAAGTTAGCAATTGTTTCAGCTTTTATTTTTATTCGAACGTTAAGTACCGCGATAATACAGATGACCGTTAAAGATGGTATGAATAGAAACTATTGGATGCGAAAGAGAAATATTTCAATTTTGACATATGTTCGTGCCGTTTGTATGATAACTGATTACAACTGTTTAAGGATTAATACAGTTACAACCATGCTACCATGCTAGAGCCAAGCTTGATGTGTTGATACAAACACATGATATTCACCATGCATGTTTTAACTGTGGATGGTTGAGTGTTTGTGTTATCAATGCGGGGAATCACGTGGTCAAAATTGAGAAAAAATGGCCGCCGATGCCTCGCTAAGAGGCAGAAATTGAGTCTTCAAACAGGTACATCTACCTTATAACTTACTTGTTTTTAATCGGATGACGCCTATCATAGGGCCAGCCGGAAGATGTTTCAGCGAGTATTAACCGTTTTCCTCTGGTTGGGCATAGTGTGGAGAATATTCATGGAATATTTCGCGATTTCCTGAACCGTCAATTGTCATTGAACACGGCAAAAATAAAAATCACTGTTTTCACACTAATTAGCACTGTTTTTATGTACCAGTTGTTGATGTGGACGCATTTTGGATGACAAAACACGGTTAACTCGATTGCTCATGGCGTTATTTTCAAGGTAAAGTTGAGTTTCGATTGGTTTTGACGATTGGTTTTTGAGCACGGACATGGTCCTTATACACGGACAACTTCTTGAACAACGCACATGTCAAGGAATACCGTTTTCTCCGCCCAATAAGTCAAAAACAGCCTCGCATTGTCATGTTCTGGTACATGTAGCGATACATATCTAATGTAAAGGCACTGTAAATAATAGATTCGTATACGAAATTGGCTATCTGGATCATCAACATTTTATTATCAATAGGAATTTTATTGATAGCCTGTTTCGGTGTAGCTGCTTTTTGTTATGGCTTGCGAGTATTCGAACATGTTGATTTTCCTCCAGACAGTTTTGTTAATATATTTTTTGGGATTGCTGTTTTTTGCTTGAAGAATTACCTTCAGTATATTGGCCCCGTTTCATAAACGTTCGTAAGCACGGTTTCTTTCGTAAGGATACTTACGCAGTTCGTAAGAAAATCCGAGCATTCCATAAAAAAATACTTACGCAACCACCTGCTACGAATTCGTAAGTTCCTATACATGTAAAAGTTACGAATGGTCAAGGACTGTCGTAGCGTTCGTGTCTCCGGCCTAGCTACGCCCCTTTAGGCGTCTTGGGTGGAATGACAAACAACTCGTGGTTCTGGTCTTAAATGTGTATTGGTCAGATCCTTAATAGATTTTGTAATAATAATAGTAATATGAATAATAATAATAAAAATAATAATAATAATAATACAGAAGACAATCACATTGCATTATAAAAATGGCGGTATGATGAGCGGGAAATTCTAACATCATTCACATGATACAATACAAAATACAAATACACGATATAAAATAATGCAATATAGCCGACATATATTTGAACAATTATAAAGACATTTATCAATAATATTTACCTGTAGGTTTATTATAAAACCCTACAAAAATGGATTTAAATGTGCCGATAAAGATGGCGATCTGTACGTGACCGTTGTCTTTATGTGTCTGACAAAGTGCGGAAAAGTAGCGAAGTAGTGCGGTGAATAGATATTAGTACTCGTGCAAAACGATAGGTTACACACTACTATTCTTACTACTACATTGGAGTGCTATCGTACTTCTTACACTAGAAGCAAAGTAAGTTGAACTAAAATCTAAAACCTTATTAATACTGAATACACAAATGAATATATATAGTAAAAGGACATCTTAGTTTTTACCCTATGACATATTCCCCCCTGTTAAAAGATGGCGTCCCGACACTTTACGACATATATACGGGAAATACGTCGCGAAATTTTACGACACATATATATATAGGAAAGACGTCGCGACATATTACGACAAAATTATATATAAATACGTCTCGGAATTACAACAATCGCGGCGTGCGGCGAATATTTATGCGCATCATAAACACGGTTAGTGTTTTAAATTTCTCGCACATTATAAAAGTCAATAATTATGTCATTTTAATGACATTTTGCAAACGCATACAATAAACCGCTTTCATTTAGTAGACTGAAATCGGTAGTAAATATATTATGTTTCGAACTTTCAAAACACTTAAGTTCAATGCATAACAAAAGTAAAATAAACAATATTTGTACATCGATATGGTGCTAAAACAATTGTTCCACCACTAATCAGAATGTGCTAACACGTTGTTACATCTGGAATTGGCCACTAGTTTGCCACTTCGGAGCGCGGCGGTTCCTGGTCGACCTACTTAATTCTGGATTCACGTCATCATCGGATGGTGTATGTTTTCCTCGCTTCTGTGGGATGACGTATTTTGTACCGGCTGTAGGGACATCCTCTAAAACATTATCTGAGAGTTTTCCATCAGCTTGTCTTAGGGGCAAGATAAGATTCCGATGGAGTCTTCGAACACGTCTTGCTCTTGGGTCATTCCTTTTAACGTCATAGACGGGAACTTCCGGATTTGGTTGATCCAAGACAAGGTAAGGGTCATTCTCCCATTTGTCTGCTATTTTCTTCTTGCCACGCAGGGTAACATTGCGTACTAAGACAAGATCGCCGGGTTCAATTTTCGCGGCATGCGCCTTTCGGTCGTATTGTCGTTTATTGACTTCCGCCGTTCTTGTTGCTATTTCTTTAGCCTTTTTGTATGAGTGCGCAAGACGCTCGCGGAGTTTACGTGTATATTCGTTCGAACATCTGGCCTTGGTGTCGTCGATATTGAGTCCGAGAAGAACATCTATTGCTAGCTTTGGATGACGGCCAAACATTAAGTAGTACGGGGAATAGCCAGTACTATCATGAATGGTAGCGTTATACGCATGTACCATTGGCCCGACGTAATCCTTCCAGTTACTCTTCTTGTCTTCGTCAAGCGTTCCCAACATTTTAAGTAGGGTCTGATTAAATCGCTCGACCATACCATTCCCCATAGCGTGGTACGGCGTAGTACGGGATTGATTCACACCCCCTAGAAGACATAGCTCTGTCATAAGGCTCGACATAAAATTTGCTCCTTTGTCGCTATGGATCCGTTCCGGAAAGCCGTAATTCACAATGAATTTCTCGAACAAAACTCGAGCAGTGGTCTTGGCTGTTTGGTTTGTCGTTGGGTAGGCCTGGGCGTATCTTGTAAAATGATCTGTGACAACAAGAATATGTTCGAAACCGCCTTTTGATCGTTCAAGACTTAAATAGTCAATACAGATCATTTCCATAGGCGCTGACGTGGATATCGGGACCAAAGAGGCTGAATCAGGTGCTGCCTTTCGTCGTATACACCTCGGACAACTAGCCACCTTGTCGCGAACGAATGTATCAATTCCTGGCCAGTAAAACCTCTGCTTGAATAGTGACGTTGTTCTATCTCTACCCTGGTGTCCAAGGTCATCGTGTAATGCCTGAAATACCTCATCTCTCAGTGCAGACGGCAATACCAGTTGATGATACTGTTCACCGAAAAGAGTGCCTTTACGGTATAAAACACCATTTCTGAGTTCTAGTTTATCCCAGTCTCGTCGATACTTATCAACCGCACTTGTGCCCAAAGCCCGCGTAGCTGACGGCCTGGTGCCTTTGTGTACATGGTCAATAACAACGGAAATGACTGGATCTTTCGACTGTGCCTGTATCCAGTCCTTAGAACTCAAAGCGTATGACAGTAAAACTTCATCAGGAACTTGTACACTTGCCTGAGCCTCCACTTCTGATATGCTGTCGGGAATAACCGTACTCACAATGACTGGTAACGCTTCCACTGTCGCTGCCACTGATGTTGACAAAGCTTGGAAGGTTGGTGGGTCAATTTTCAAACGACTTAACCCATCGGCATCGGCATTGTTCTTTCCTGGTCGATAGCGCGCTGTAAAATTATAATTTGCTAATGCTGCCATCCAGCGTTGACCCGTGGCGTCGAGTTTCGCAGTGGTTGTGACGTATGTAAGTGGGTTGTTGTCTGTAATCACGTCGAAAGTTGCACCGTACAGGTAGTCGTGAAATTTCTCGGTTATGGCCCATTTCAACGCCAAAAATTCGAGTTTATGCGCTAGGTAGTGCTTTTCGGCAGGTTTAAGCGATCTACTGGCGAATGCAATAACTCTGTCTTTGCCATCTTGATGCTGGTAAAGCACAGCCCCTAGACCAAAACCTGATGCGTCTGTGTGCAAGGTAAATGGTAGGTCGTAATTGGCGTAGGCCAATATCGGTGGGTTGACCAACTGTTTTACCAAGGCTTCAAATGCTTCCTGGTGTTCAGCTTCCCATCTGAACGGCATTTTCTTTAGACTCTTTTCACTGCGTTTACTTTTAGTGGGCTGTCCAATAAGTAAATTGTTCAATGGTCGAGCAATTTTCGCAAAGCCTTTAATAAATCGCCGATAGTATCCAGCGAAGCCCAAAAACTTCCTTACTTCTTTGACACTGGAAGGAACTGGCCAGTTGGCGATTGCTTCGATTTTCTTTGGGTCAGCTTGGATACCATTTGCAGAGACCACGTGACCAAGGAAAGTTGTCTGGGTTTTGAAAAATTGGCATTTCGAAGGTTTTATTTTCAAATTGTAGGAGGCTAATCGTGAAAAACACTGGTCTAGTCGACTTATATGGGAACTTACGTCAGACGAAAAAATTATGATATCATCGAGATATATTAAGCAGTCTCGAAGGTTTAAGTCACCCATACATCGCTCCATGAGCCTTTGAAAGGTTGCGGGTGCATTGCAAAGGCCGAAAGGAAGTCTGTTGCATTCGTAAAAGCCCAGTCCACCACATTGAAATGCTGTTTTCTCCTTGTCCGATTCCTCTAGTTCGACCTGCCAGTAGCCTGCCTTTAAGTCTAACTTTGAAAAGTATTTTGCTCCAGACAAGAGGTGTAATGTTTCCTCGACCCTTGGTAAGGCATAGCTATCTTTCTTTGTTCGTTCATTCAGACGACGAAAGTCTATACAGAATCGAATGCTGCCGTCTTTCTTCCTTACTATAACACAATTGGAAGACCAAGGGGAATTTGATTCACGTATGGCTCCTATGTCTAACATATCCTTCAGATGCTCCCGTACTTCGTTAAACAGTGCTGGTGGTATTCTTCTATACGGTTCTTTGNATCACGAGTGAAATAACAAACGATCTTACACTGACATGAACACATTTTCTGTTTCTTTTATGCCCCTTTTTCAAGAAAATAATTAATAATAATTTCCCTTTCGCTGAAAAGTGACCCTCTCTCCCGTGGCGTGCCTCAATACATTGAAATGACGTCATTTTGTTGACGAAATGACGTCATTATTCCAGGGACATTCTTCAGTTAAACTCTTTTACAATGTAACAAAACGGTAAAAAAAATGCATAAAATTTAAAGTAAATTTGTTGGATTCGGTGGATTATCGATTTTATTTCACTCGTGATCATAGAAAAAATATAAACAAGGATATAAACAAGGGAAGTACATCTTGATATGATTATCTAAAAATAGAAAAAGGAATTCCGAAAATTTGTTCTTTTTACCGGTCACTGCTGTTATTTCACTGCAGAAATGTCATATTTTATCATTAGGTATAAAAGAAAAATTGTTTTTGAATGAGGATGACAACAAAGTTACAAAATGATTGGAAAATAAATGTAAGACATTCTACGGAAAACATAACTGGAGTGTTCATGCAGAAAACAACTTGTCTCATGGCAAAATTTCGATAAATTAAACTGTGCCATTGACAAGATCTCTTTCCCGAATGTTCAAATGTTGCTGATTGTCTAGCTACTATCGCTGTAAATGCTAAAGGGATGCATGTTTTATACCAAAACAGGATCTTGAGTAAGAGTGTTTATATTTTGTATTGGTATTCGAACATAGTATGTCGTTGATCGAAATATTGTTCAATTTAATAGGATTTAAAATATACCTGATCCATCAATCAGAGAAATGTGAAAGTAATTGATAGTATGCTATATACTTAGTGAATTAATTTGAGCCTCGCTCTGTGAAAAGTGGGTTTAATACATGTGCGTAAAGTGTCGTCCCTGATTAGCCTGTGCGAACTGCACAGGCTAATCAGGAACGACACTCTCCGCTTTTATTGTATTTTTTGTTTAAAGAAAGACTGTTCTTATCGTGATATTTAAGTTTAGACGGAAAGTGTCGTCCCTGATTAGCCTGTACGGTTTGCACTGGCTAATCTGGGACGACACTTCACGCACATGCATGAAACCCCCTGTTCACATTCGGTTGTATTTACTTATAAATAGAAGGCCTTGTGTACGACTGTTAACTGTTTGATTCATTTCAAGTATCCTCCTGCGAGAACCACTTTATATTCAGATAAAGAATTACACTTGTCAAAACGCCCTCTTGGTAATTTTGTATAAAGTAACAGGTATAACGTATAACCGCGATTTCAACATAAGAAACATTGTGGTTTGAAGTGAATTCTTTAAACACAGTTTGCTATAAATATCGTGACACAAATGATGTAAGCAATGCTCGTTGAATAGTTAGACACCTGTATTGAAAGATGCTGAATCTGTATAATTTCCGAAATCTGTTGATATACCTCTCGTTTCGAAAAATAATGATGGCACTGTTTCAAAATCCGCCGTTAATGCGAAAAAACCCGCGAAGGAAAAAGTTGACTTCAGCATTTCTGGCTTTGATTATTTATTTTACATACGCCCGCTTTGACGATTATCTCCTGAAATATTTCCCTTGAAGGATATGCGAAGACACGAAAACCTCAGAAGACTCTTTCATCCATGGATAGCAATTGGGTTACCAGCGAAATGTTAATAAACAGACGTTTTGATAGGCCAGATTAAAAGGCAATAAAACATTCATTCGTTTTAAGATGACTTCAAAACTCTTATCAAAAGTCATTTATATAAGTATGAGTCTATTTGCATAATATGGTTATTAGTTTACATATTCAGCGTCTTTAAGCCTTATAGTAATAAGGGCAATAGTACTGATATCACTGTAAAGTGAATTAAACTGTTAACAGTCAAATGAGAAAAGTTGATTACGTTATTGGTATAACTTATAATACATTTGGTTTATTTGTAAACGCTGCTAAATCAAACGTGTGTGCAGTTTAGTCACATGTCAAAAAGGCAGATGCCCTATTACAAACTCATAAAAAGAAAATGCAATGGTCAATAGAATTGTTTTTTCTTAAGAATAGTTTAATAAATATTAACATATGATTAAAGTAAACTAATCTGCAACGACTGTCGCAAATGTGGTATTTCAAGTACTTTCGTGTACGAAAACAAATGCTGTATAGTATGGATTTGCAAAAATAAACTGTAATTAAACAAGAAGAATAAGTTAGGAATTGAATTAAAGGCCATATTTACTGCATGTGTATGATCGCATCATTGTCAATAACCCTTCTGCATGTACTCATAAATAACACAATACGGAAGTATGCACTCATATGAACACTCTTAGAAATAAATGTATTGAGATTAAAAAATAACACGAGTATATGCCTATGTATTTGGCAAAGACTAGATTTATTGGAAACAATAAATACATATTAGGAAGCCATGGAAGTGGTAGAACGTGGAGATTCTGACAAGGGATGACTACATTTTTGTATTAAGGAAAGATAATAGAAAATTAGTTCTTTAACAGAAATAATTACTCCTTACTGCTGTTGTCGTAGTGTTTGTTGTTTTTTTCAGAGTGCTGCTCCTATCACGAATGATCAGTCTCGATAATAACTATTACTTGCGCCAACGCAGTTTCGGAAATTTTACTGTACGTACAATGAGCTTATTATCATTTGTATTAGCAGCGTATTTGTATAATGCATTTATATCCTTAATAGACAGTGTTACTGTAATAACTTTTGTATTTGCAGCTCAACGAGATTTATTATGTTTCCTGAACCGGACTGTGCTTTGGAAAGTTTCTTATCAACGTATGGCTCTGTTTGTATGTTCTTGTAAACATATGGCCTTGTTTGTTTGTGTTTATTTAAGCATTTCGGTTATACACATCTGAGGACCGCTATCTCTTTACTGAATGACACATTTAGAATTACACATGTTGGGCAGTTTCATCTTCTATGTTAGTACATAAAACATGTGAAAACCAAAATGCATCTTGTACCATTGCGCCGATTTCATTGGAAGCTGTGCTTTACGCCGCATTTCATTATTTGCAATAAATATTTATGACGCTCAATGTAGCTTGATGCAGATTTATACATGAATAGTCAACATAAAGTAATGTACAGTATCGACCATGTTCAATAATGTTTTAAGATTTATCGATTATGGAAGTTAACTGCATATTGTTTACGACATTTACAACAGTATAGAACTACACAGATGAAACACAGTATGTAAGTTATTCATTTATAAAACATAAATTTCATAAAATGAGAACGTTTATGATGATACACATGTAAGGCACATATTCTTCTTATCGATGACTAGTGTATAAAAATGTCTAAAGGCAAAACATATCGGGTGATGAAAACAGTAATGATCAATAAATATCCATGAAACTGACAGTGTAATCTCAGGTTTGTGGACAAATTGCTACAGTATCAAATGCTGACTAAGGTTTCGCTGAAACGTTATATAATTGTATTCAAATGTTTCGTGTGGATCATTAACAGTTCAAGGACGGACAATAACAGCAGCTTACAGATACAAAACAACAACATACGTTGGATGGTTATCGATATTGGTTTTCAGGAAGGAATGTTCTCAATAAGTTATAAATGGGTGCAAACGCATTATTAAAACACACGAACTCAGTACACTTCTTGGAAAACAACGTGAATCATCGGAGCGACGTCCTGCGCGTGCGTAAACAATAAGACGTACTTGATTAATTCGTTACGCCTTACATCACGGTGCCAATACCACGTGACTTTTTAAGATCTGTGTTGGGAGAATAAAGCGCGACCCAGTTAACGTTTTTAAGGATGTCTTTAAAATGGTATACCATGTTTAATGGTATAAAGTGGAGAGCCCGCTCATTCGTGAGAGTTTTCTATAGGTATCGTGATTTTTTTTAACAAATACGTATTTTTTCAGTAAAGTGCAACCGCGCGTTTGAACGGTTCAACAAATGTCGGATCAGTGTGGGGACTTATAATACAAACGCGCGGTTGCACTTTACTGAAAAAATACTTATTTGTTTAAAAAACTATCATGATACCTATAGAAAACTCTCACGAATGAGCGGGCTCTCCACTTTATCCAATTACAAATGGTGAAATATTTAAAAAGACATCCTAAAAATGTTTACTTGGTCGCGCTTCATCCTCCCAACACAGATCTTAAAAAGTCACGTGGTATAGGCACCGTGTTCTTATTAGCCTGGGTCGAGCATGATAATATTCCAATGCTCCCACATTTCTATTCTAAGGCTGATTTAGGCTTAAACGTATTTTAAAGGTTCCAACGGCAGGAACGTAAACATGTGTGGCGGATAATAGTTAGACTAAGTTTTTTATATATTATTTAAAATGACCACGAGAATGAATTCTGAAACCACACAAGCTCTTAAACAAGGGTTATGAATAACATTTATATGGTTTGAAAACAGTGTATTATGATAATATAGACTATAATCGGTGTAATGCAAGCTTATTTCGGAACGTTGATATTAATTCCTTATTTGATTGTTTTGTGTTAATTAAAGACACTATACGAGTCAACGATGTTTCTGACATAATTCACACATACTGGTCGGAAATTATAATAACGCATCCAAACTCTATGCTCAGAATGGACATATACGTCACCATGAAATGATTGCTATAAATAAGTAAGTAGTTTGAAAGGGCAACATGCGGCAAGCTTATTAATTGAATCCGTGGTTGAGAAGAACATATGCAGCGTAGCACGACGAGGTGATAATGTAGCTCAAATGATATCGAAGATGAGTTTCATTTTGTAAGTGCATGTCCTCTTTATACCGATATTAGAAAAATGTATATCGACAAATTATATTATAACCGACCTAGTATGCATAAATGTATGTTAACAAATACTAACACTCAAGTTTCAAATTAAATCGCGATATATTGTAAAAATGCTTTTAAAATGAGAACTGAGGCATTCAATGTGAACGTGGCCTATACTACTTTGGTCACTTTCGCATTACTATACAAGTGCCTCCTGCTAATATATTGTCAGTTTGGTATATATAACGATGAACTGGACTTGTTCAAGTTATAAAAATAAACTTTCTGTTCTATTTTGTTCTGTTTTCACTACGAGGTCTGAAGACAATAATTGCCCGGTTACCCCAAATGCATGTCATAGACCTTTTATAGGTTCATCAAGTTAACTTCATTAGTTTTTCCAATTCTAACTTAACACTTTCGATAATACTCGGTCGCTTTAATTGAAAAGCAATTTTATTTTTGCTTCGTCGGAAACAGATTGTAATTAAATAAGTTTGTCGTCACATCGACTTTTCTTTTGTGCCGACTTCAAACAGTTACATTAAAACTCTCTCAATACAGCAGAAATAAACACATTTTTTAGTTAAATGTTATTTTGTATGTATTGTCCGGAAACTAGTCACTTGTCTGGAATAAAAGACGAGCAGATGGTAACAATAACTTCTCTTCTAATAACATTTCTGTAGTTTCATGTTCTGTATTCAAGCCATAACTGTGTGCTCTATATAAAAATTGTGTGATACTGGCAAAAGTTAAATGCAGCTTAAGAATATATCGGTTTGTGTCATGCTTACTAAACTGCACCCATAACAGCTTTCATATACGTCAAATTACGATATGTATCAACAAAATATCGGTACGAGTTCGTGTATATGTTGTGTGCCTTCTTGACAAGTACATATTCGAAATAACAAAGTAGAAGGTCAAAATGGAATTACCGTAATTACTGTATTGTTGTTATGCTTATCGATACTAGACATTGGTTTCATTCAACAGTTTAAAGTGAAACATATATAGTAAGTTATACTATACGGCGTGATAATGTACAAGCACGTGCTGTTATTCGTTGAAACAATATTCGCTTTCTAAATTGCATACCCGTATCTGATCGTCAAAGCAATAAATCTAAGAGGAACCCAAAATTTTGGAATACCGGTATCTTTTTCTCTTAATTTTGGGACACCTTTACTTTTTTAATATTTTGTGTATTTAAATTTTCGGTAACTTAACTTAGAGTAATTACGGTGGTACATCGTACACAACATGATACTTCATGGTCACCAGATGAGCAAACGTCTCATAAAAATTGCAACTAATCGCCTAATATTTAGCAACCTACTAATTGCCAGATTTGACTAAATGTGCATACACAAAGATATAGTTCTGTGAACAATGAAATTATTTCTTAACACACATAATTGCTAACATTCTTATAAAAAGCAAGTATAAACTTGAAAACTATAACATTACAATAACTTAAAACTGATTACATTGTTTATATAAATATATATCCATGTGCAATAAATTGCGTGCTATCGCGTTGTCACGTAATTTAAACTTACACGTGTATACAAACATACACAGTCAGAAATCAGAAATCGCATTGTGTTGATAAAAGTCTAAATTAAGAGGTCAATATAACAATAACAAAATTCTATTTCTTCTTTGTTTTAATATATTCTAATGCCGAATTAGTGGCTTTTGGTTTGTTTTGCTTTTTAATAGTAGAATACCCGCCTGAGAATTGTTCTTTCATGTACTAAATGAAATTCATGGTTTTGGTACAAGTAAATAATGGGAACGAGTGTAACATCTTTTCCGGTAGAGGGGATATATGCCTTACACATTTATTTATTGTCAATTCTGTCTTTAAAATTATAATGTAGTGTAAAAGTTATTGACTGAAAAATGTATATAATATGTTGTACTATGTATTTATGGCTTATAAACTATTTACGGTGTAGAGTGGGATTCCCTCGACCCGCAAAAACCTATTGACGAGGAAAATAAAATATATTGAACGGACAAAACAATGGTAGAGACTATTCGAACGATTATGACTCTGCAAATATCAAAGACAATTGCGCAAACATCAACATGACAAGAAAAACAGACAAAGCCATCATTTTGTACAGACAAGAAAAGAGACAAACCAGGTAATTGCCATCATTTTGTACAAGCAATAAAATATAAATGTCACACAAGCAATAGAAGTCTTGCAGAATGGCAAGCTATAAAATGCAATTATTAAAGATGGTTTTAAATAGCCAACAATATTTACTCTTTGATCTCCTAGAAATAACAATATGGCGAATTATAATAAAAGGCGATTGATATAAAACATACTATTTGGGATGATGCGGTAATTAAATGAAATTGTTAGTAACAAACGCTGAACATACTACTGTTTATTTGAAATTAAACTCTAAAACGGAATGTTGTTTCATAGAAACAGTGCACGCATTTTATCGCCTTTTAAATGAATCTGTAGGTTCATTTTCCACGTGTAATATTTAGTATTTATATGACATTAGGTAACATAGAAAATTAAACGGTTTTTAGCAATTTGCAACGATATGCAGATATTTCATATTCGCGTATGATAACATTCCCATTTAAAGTGTGCAGCACATATTGTTTATAGTAACATATAAGTTTAAGTAAGTTATGCACTACGTGTATATTCCGATGATAACAAAAGTAAACCATTTAACTGATTTTGACATTTACATCGTAAGCGAACCCCATAATTCGTAGTTCGGACCAAGGTTCGTCCTTCAAGATGGCAATAAACGTGATATGCAAAAATGAGGCATCATGCTCGACTACTGAAGACACAATGCAAACTATTAACGATACTCGTGTGTTGTGAATTTCTAAAATATATGTGCGTTGATCTTAATTACTGACTGGATTTTTTTTTTTTTTTAAANTGACGACATTGGGAAGATTATTCCATTCAGATACAGTGGACGGTAGAAACGAATTTGAATATAGTGATGTTCGCGCTTGAATTGTTTGGAGGTGTGAAGAATTCCTTAATGAGTAATTGCTACTCGACCCGATGGTTGCTGGTAAAAGGGACTGTAAGTTGTTTGGAAAATTGCTAGAGTTCATTTTGTACATTAATGTTAGTTTGTGTTTGCGTCTTCGTTGACTTATAGTTTCCCATCCAATTTCATTATAAAGATCTTCTAGTGATACTAAACGTGTGCATACAGATGCTATTTGCGCGGCTTCGGTTTGGATTTTGTCTACTTCATCTTTTTCGTATTGCGTACAATTATCAAATACAGCGTCTGAGTACTCAAGGATTGGTATAATAAACGAAAAATATATTTTATCGAGAGTTTTTCTATCAAGCATTAGTTTTAATCGACGCATTATATGAACTCGTGTCCATGCCTTTTCCTTTATGAAAGACATAAGCGAATGCCAAGTGCAGTCATTGGAGATAAAAACATCTAAATGTTTATGGACATCAACAACGGGTATATTTACATTTTGCATAGTCAATGACGGATGAGATAGTTTATTAATTTAGCGAGATATAAGCATTGACTCGAATTTTGAGGGGTTTAAGCATACCAACCATTTGTCAGCCCGGCTTGATATTTTATCAATATCAGATTGCATTACGGCTGCAGTTTCATTTGGCGAATTTACTACCATGAACAGACTGGTGTCATCAGCGAATAAATGTATGTGTGCTTGTATGTCAGCGATAATGTCATTTATATACACTAAAAACATAAATGGTCCTTAAATAGAGCCTTGGGGGACACCGGCGAGAATTTCAATAGGGGCTGAGTGCGCTCCCGGTAAGATAACGTTTTGTTTACGATCAGAAAGATAATTACACAAACATGATAAAAGATTTCCTCGAATTCCTGCTTGTTGTAGTTTCCATAATACACCTTTGTGCCGTAAATTATCAAAAGCTTTACTAATATCAAAAAATTCAACTCTGACCTCAAGGCCATTGTCTAGAGCTCTGCAAAATGTATTATAAATATATGTAAGCTGATTGACAGTCAAGTCACCAGGCAGGAATCCAGATTGAGTGGGTGCAAAGAATGAATTTGCACGAAGAAAAATAAAAATGTGTTTATGTAGTATCCTGTCAAAGACCTTCTCAATAGTATTAAGCAGTGATACGGGTCGATAATAAGACGCTAGGGATGGATCGCCTTTTTAAAACATTGGGCACACATTTGCAATTTTCCAGCAAGAAGGCATTTTGCAAGTAGTTAAACAAGCGTTAAACACATCACACAAAGGGTAGCTTAATTGATGCATTGCCTTTTTGAGGAGTCGATTGTCTATTCCATCTGGACCGGACGCTTTTCCTACCTTAAGATATGTAATTGAGTCAATGACCTCCTGCTGTGTTATATTAATAGACTGAAGACTGTTAACGTGTGTATAGTGCATAGTTGGAAGATCGTGGTTGATTTCATCAATTAAACACTGGCTGGCAAAATACCGATTTAGCATATTAGCTTTACTTGTGTCATCCACTACAAAAATATTGGATTGATCATCGTATGGAGGTGTTATGTGTGTTACTAGGAATAAACTTTCTAAGTGTTGTCCACCAGTCTTTAGCGCAAAGATCAGATGACTTTAGTTTCTGTGCAATATTGTTAAAATATTCAATTTTCGAATTACGTAAAAGTAAAACAATCTCGTTCCTGACATGGCGGAAATTTAACAAATTCTTATCACTATTAAATTGTTTTGCTTTTCGATATAGGCGTTCGCGTTGACGAATTTCTTTCTTTATGTTATTGTTCATCCATGGAAGATCTCTAGAACGGATACAAACATTTTTGTTCGGAATACATGTGCTTGTATTGTGCAATATTGTTTTAGTAATGTTTTCTGCGTATATATCATCGTTTTGCACATTTTAGTAGATCCCAGTGAGTATCCGACATTTAATGTCGTAGTTTTGGATAATCCCCAATGTCGTAACGCCAGATATGTCGATAAAACGTTTTACATCTGGGTTTTGTAAATGTTAATGTAACAAAAACAGGGCAGTGGTACCGAACAGTTTGATCTAAAAAGGGTTCGCCTGTTCCCGAGAGTAGTACTTTATTCCGAGTGCTTACAAAGATTAAGTCAATTATGGAAGATGTTTGTTCAGTATTATGTGTTGGTTCGTTAATAAGTTGCGTAAGGTCATGTTGTTGACATAATTCATTAATTTTTCGTGCCGACGATTCAGCGAGAGCATTAATGTTAAAATCACCGGTTATAATGATATCATTTTCATTAGCGCTATTGAATCTTCAATAGAATGCACATATGATCTATCCGCACTAGGCGGTCTATAAAACAAGCCAAAAAGAATGGATTTATTTCTTGAGGGAAAAACTTCAATCCATTAATTTTTTATTTTTAACAAACGATTTATATCAAAAATTATTTTCGGAACATGTCATTTTTGTAATCCTCTCTCGCAAATTAAACAGTCTTCAACATGCAAAATTAAAATCTACAATTGTGTGTATCAAAAGTAATATAGATGTTACTTTCCAAACGCTCAAACTTAGTCAAATTAAATTTTACTTAGCTCTCGTGTTTAATCCTGAACACTTGGTAAGAAGATTGCCAATATCGTATTTACTCGAACGTTTATATAATACTCTTAGTTACATAGTTTCTGAAAGCGTATGGATTAGAAATTCGTACAAGAATACACAACAAATAAGAAGTGTTAATACTTTACTTTACTTAAAAGAAATTCAACGCCATACGTAAATAATACAATTAGTAAATTCAATACTTGAGTAAGATCTCATTTAGTTTTAAATGTTATCATTCATTTTCTTGGCATATTACATCATCCATTATGAATGTAAGCTACTGTAAATTTTCTATGTAGTTTGATCTATACAGGTACGCTTGTTTGATATCAAAATTTTAAGAATATTAGAAGTGTGTTTTTGTTTTTCCACAACTTTGCGCATTAGCCAGCCCAAGTAAAAAGTTGAATAATTAAGGGTAACATGAATTGGGATGAACATTATATCATAATTACAAACGAACCCATAAGCCTTGTCAATTACGACGCACATGGGCTGTGATTATATCGCTTGCAGGCACAATAAAGGCTTCCACATTTCTGTTCAGCGCCAGCCAAAAACAAATACTTCAAAAGTAAGAAGAAAGTGATACTTGGATATACCTAACATAGCAAGCAAAGTCTGTGTGAAACTTGTGTTTCAGATTTGTATATTTCTATGACAAGATTGGTTGAAAACGGAACAATTCATGTTGAATGGTACGGACTTATTTCATTTATTAAACAAAATACGAAATTATGGACGATGGATATATATACGCTCTCATATTTTATGTACAAAGAAGATATATGACATGAACATGTGTTCTCTTATATATCATCTATGTTCTAAAGCAAAATGTGTTGTTATATGTTACTGCAGCAAATACTACTTGATGATCTGTCCGGAATTGTCAGTAAATATGTAAATATGTATTATATTCAGTAAATATGCCCCGCAACTCGCACTATCCATTTTCAAGCTTAGATAATGCAGAAATTATGCAAGCCTATCGCTCATCTAAAACCCGCAATACATAAGTGAATAATACATTCGATTTTCCATGTTTGTATATTACCGATGTATGAAACATTCGTGTTTTATTGTCATTTTCCATTAAGTATCACTTCAAACTTATTTTATACTGTTTGGTGCCTCAAAACAGTTTTTGTCTATAGTAATGAGCTTACAATTTAACAGATGGCGTCTAAATTCGAATCGTACGCATTGTTTTTTATAATGCTTGAAATATACACGTCCTTATACCCACATAATGTCATAACCGTAATTGTAAACATCAATCGTATTGTCAAAGTGCAATGCAGCGAATAACAGTATATCAACCAGAGAGAGAAGGATGCTTAGTAGATAAAATCAGACGTTCTGGTTGGTGAGTATGGTTTGGCACGAAAGGGTATGAAGCTAAGATTTCTTTAACAAGCGTTTTGTCGTATTATTTTATGACAACATTGACCCCTTTCTATGTCTATTGTTAATATAAGAATAACGAATAATCATATTCGTTTGTTTAATGAGGTAAAATTTGATTCATAGTGAAGATTTAAGTATACTTATAGCTCGAGTTAAACGCTTTCCTGGATTTAAATATGTCGTTTTGATAAACGAGTCTCACTTTTAATTATTATAATAGAAACTGGCAGTTACTGCTTTGGTATTTGCTTAAGTTTTATTTAGCCCAGTGTGTGGCGTGAATAATTCATGCTGTTATTTGAGAGCTGTTGACTTTTCTATTTTAATCCTGTTTATTTTTGCCATGGTAATTAACCCTGTGCAAAACTGAATTCTTGATTTCAGGGATATGTTATACAGGGATCATTAAGTTCTGGGAATGTCTCGGTAATGTTTATTAACTGTGCGGTATAAAATATTGCTAGATAACTTAACAACATAGCTTTAAATCCTCATGAAATATGTTTTTGTTCTCAACATAGATAGTTTTATAACAAAATCGTACATTTGTGTACGTAAACTTTGAGTACTTAACATACTCAACTACGCTTCATACTGGTAGACAGTTACCAGTTTATTAAAATTTTCAAACATTATTCGTCCTAATGTGTGTAAATTTGCTCACAACTCGCATTACAACCTCCCCATCGTTTCTACATTAACATAGGAATTTCACGTGCATATTTAAATACCTAAATCAAGTTTGTCTTCAGTACCTTTAAAGTACCGTATAAGCAATGCTCACAAGAAAGTAACAGAACACCTAAACACGTACGTGTTCTTACAAAATAGCATGATGCAATAATTTTTAATTAACCTTATAATGTCAACTGACAATTTATTACGTAGGTAACTGAAGCATAATTTACCACGTTTAGAGCCAAATTAATTATACATGTTCATGTAAATTGTAAATCTAATTCAAGTTAATATAAATTACATCTTCATACCAAACTGGCGTTGGTAATGCATGTATTTTTAACGGATTTACAGCGATATAAATACCGCATTTAAGAACATATGAACTTTCGGCATAACAATCCATTTATTTTATTGGGCACGAATACCTGGCTATATACATAGAGTGACTTTGTATGAAAGTACACGTCTTGTCCAAACAAGCATTAGCACATAATGTATTTTGTATACTATACACCAACAGCAAGTAAATTCGTGTACGAACGTTACAAAATGTCCCACTCAACCAAGCGAAACACAAATAATATAACAACGTTTTGTGTTCTGAGTAAGACATTTTCTCAATGGTCAAAACTACCAACGCAGCCGAAAATAAAGCAACAAAACAAATTCCATGTGACAAAACACAACATAACAACCAATAAATGTGATTTAGCAATCCAATCACAAACCATTCATTCGAAAGATGTCTGTTTCATAGATGTCATAAATAAAAAACTCATATTGAACAAAATGTCATTACGTTTGTCCTTATGGATTATAAAGTCTCCTGATAATTTCCCCTGGTTAACGACTGAACGTCATTCAAAATGAAAACATCTTCGTTAATGATTAAGTTGACAGAATGTGTGTGTTTCGAAAGCTATAAGGGAACGATTGCTATCGAAAATGGACTGATATAGTGACAATTTCTCGCAGAAAGCAAAACGTTTCTAACAGATTAAAGGTCTTCGTAAATAATACAGTTACACATGTAGTATGTGCATGTATTTGTGATTTTCGAATGATATTAAAAGAACATTTTTGCTTAAAGACGGACTTACTTAGTGACCTGTGTTTATATATATACGAACAAAACAACAGTAGAAGAAAGTAGGACTATAAAATTAAGAACCAAAATACATTTTAATATAATATAACCACCATACACCCGATCAGAGTTAAAATTTGCAAGAAAGATCAACGAATAATATGACTTCCTACACCGCGACCTGTTAAGGCAAATGAATAGGAAAGCAAAATACCGCACTAATAAGAGCATGTGAAAAATTTTAGTCCAAAAAACTGTACTGAGAAGGGACCTTTAACAATTGGTGAAATGGCGCTCCCTACGACTACGAAAGCTGAATGTCTGAAAAGGGGAAGTTTTTCCGAGAGACATTTGCTGGGAACCGAAACGAATCAAGTTTAAAATTCACGACAAAAACCCAAATACTTTGTATATTTAAAGAATATGTATTTTTTAAATATATATGGATAAGGACTGCCAGCTCAGAATTATCAAAAGGACTTTATGAGTGCATGTTTTGGAGTAAATAAGACAACAATCACTTTGTTTTAGATTTTCGAGATGCCTGTCAGAGTGCAATGAAAATATGCTCTAAGGAAAGAGTTGTACATTTGCCTGTCTTTATAATTTATACACACAGCTGGTCCATCCATAATTACAAAATGAAAGGCCTGGATAAATAATGTACAGTTTGCACTCTTGTTGCATATAGTTCGCAACATTTCTCAATCTTGCCCTTGATATGAAAAGGCTGACATCAGTCATGTGTTGTATGTTAGCACAAGTTTACCTAGCCTTTTGTAATAATTAATTTTCAAAACTTTACATAAACATACATATGGAAAATGCAAGTTATTTTTTTTTATTTCAAATTCTAGAATTATATAAATGAAATTTACACACAATTTTTTTTCCATCAAAGCTATACAACTGCTTAGAAATATTTCCTTATCAGCTGCGTTAAATTTGCTCGTATCACTCATAGAATTTCCTGTCAGTTTAAATTATTCCATTTTTCATAAGGAATTCTTATTCAAGCTATACCCAGATATTCCATGCATAAGAAACTAAAGAAATAAGCTTGATTTAACGCATTTAGAATTGAACAGGCAGTTGCTGTGTCAACTGATGAATAAGACATTTCACATTGTGAGAACATGGTGTAGAATTCTAACTTAAAAGTCGCAAGGTGCAGTATGCAATCCTCTAAAGGGGAGAGTTATTAATATATTTCCATAGGCAATACTATTTCATATAAAACAAGGGTATCCAAATGCAATGGTATGAGGACATAACTAACACCATGTTGTTCCATGATGGCATTTTAAGAAATATTTATATTTTTGCAGAAAATTCAAAAATTGTATGTTGAGCATAATTCTCTCTCTATTTATATATAGTTCTTATGGAATAAGTTATTTTTAAATTTAAACATGTACACTTAAAATCAGCAAATAGTTATGCATCAGAGCTATAGAACTGTGTAGAAATATGTTCAATATCTTCTTGCGTAGCTTAGATTAAATATACAAAAGCGGTAAACGTGCATATCCTTTTACATAACATGCATAATTAACCCATCAAGAAAAATGTTTCCGTTAGAACATTTTAAATGGAACAAAAATATAACACCATACGAACGTTACCAATAACATACAAATCAGACATAGATACTATAATTGATGACTAGTGTCTCAAATTGTCTGACTAGTATATGTACCAGGTCATCAGAACACGTTAAACAAATACATATCCATAACACTGACAGCATAATTACTGGTTTGTAGGCGTATTGTCACGGCATGTCGAATACTAGGAAAGACATTGATGAAAGTCCATATTGCCCTGACAGACTGTATGTGGGTCATGAATCTTCTGGGACAAGAATATGTCTACAGAAGAAACACTAAGATTGTGTGATTCTTGGTGATGTTTGTAGTTATATATACATTTATTTATCTGTTTACTACAACCCAATAGATTGTTTAATCAAATCATATAAACTTACGTTAAATCCTTATTTTGAGCATATGTTTATTGGACGTCACACCAAATTTACTGAACAAAAAAATCCGGCGCTTTATTAGGAAGCCAAGTTTATTTTTTCAATATCTTGACTCCGGAATGGGCTGGATTTTGGGGGAAAAAGCACAGATCTGTGGATAGAAAAAAAAAAGCTGACACGGTTAAAATCCTTGCAAAATCAAACACCGTATTTTAATGATATTTAAATGCAACTATTATTGGTGGCTAAAATAGATTTTCGTTATGTTTACCTGCAGATAAGATATACATTTTTCCAAAGGTGTGGAAATTCAGATAACACCTATGTTGATGTCGTTTCTGTGATTCATGATGATAGAATCATAGGATAAATAGAAAAATAGTTCAGTAGTAGATAAAGATAAAGTCTATCATGAAGGTACTGAACATCAGAGTGCCCGGTAAGCATCTCGCCCATCTATTTAAGCTTCTGATAAACCGCATTGCTGTGAATTTAAGTAAACTATGACGCGACAGTTGTTTTTTATCCAGGTAAGCTAATTATCAATTACTATTTTATGAACACATATTATGGAACTTTGAAATTAAGTTTCGCACAATATGGATCGATTGTTTTTAACATATGCTCAAGTGATTGCTACAAAAATGTACTACACAGTTTGGTACAATAGCGCTTTCTGAAAATGATTTGTAAAATATTCAATTTAAATAATACTGATCGTTGCTTATACGTTAGAAAACATCCATTCAAACATAAGATTATTTTATATGTGACTATATCTTTAAAACTGTCTTGTTTAATACTCGCCTTAATGTTAATCTATCGACAATTCTCGAGAGTTTAGAATCACGCTTGTATTCATACAAATAAAAGCGATAGTATGCAGTTGTTTATCGTTTGATTGAAATTCTTATATAACACTTACAATGCTCAATGTAAAAGTGTAATTTAAAGCAAAAACACATTATTTAAACCATACCATAAAACGAACACTTTTTAAAGTATAACGTTACAACTTTATATTGCTTTCGTTAAAAAGTATGTCATGGTACGGGATATTAAGAGTAATGAATATTAATGGATACATGTAGTTACTATTGAGATATTTTCAACAAGTATGATGCATTGAAGACTAAAACAGTCCTCAAAATACAAAGCGATTTCATTTAAAACTTTTTAACACTATTGTTTTAAGCTCGATGTCTGCAAATTGTACTCTTGATAAATATACATGTAAGTATGGAATATGAGAAATAAACAATTATAAAATATGTATCGCAAACTTAACCAATGTACATAGTAAGAAAATACCATCGGGAAGGAAGCAATATATTGATACAGCATACTTGTTATTGCGTGTGATTTTTTTTTTTGAGTTTTCAATACATTTTATTTCGAGATTGCAAACAAATACATATACAATTATGAACAATAACACAAGCACGTAATGCAATCAGAAATGAACAAAATAACATATGCAACACATCTAAGGTTAGTTATCTAATGCATGTAATGTTGTGTTGAAAAAACATTTAAGGAATATAGAAGACAAAAAGAGACATTTTCCAGTATGAATAGATCAACATGGATGTATAAATTGTATTATCAGATGAAAAAGGCATAGATACGAATATTACTAGGCGCATTTAAGTATATAGACATTTTTCAGTGAGTAAAGACAAACAATGATGAATAAGTTTTAATAACAGATGAACAGGCATAGCGAAACAATAATATGTGTTTATAATTTTATTTTATGCCACAAAGGTCCTACATTTAATTTTATTTAAGAAATGGTACGCTATAAAATGCGTTTATAAAAAGTAGTTTTTAAAGAAACTACAACAATAATCAAGTTCAAATTCTGAGTTTGTGAGACAATGATATTAAATAGTTCCCATTAAATGTCAAAGGAGTCTAAATTATTTTTTTGAAATTGATATTTTTTCAAGTTATTGTATTCGTACTTTTTGTAAAGTTTTAGAAACCGATTTTGATTTATCGTTGTTAAAAGGTCTATAAAAAATGATCCGGAATGACGAAGCGAAGAAATTAAAACACGAGGGCGTTAATTATGACGAAAGTATGAAACAGTATACACTAAAGACTTGTTGTGAGATGAAATTACCTAAAATTAGACAAACGCAATTGATACCCTAGTCAATAGCTTAGGATGTTATAGCTGCCAATTAAACGAACTTTACAAACAAATGATCGAAATGAAATTGTTATCAAACTGAAACGAGATATGATGTGACACTTAGTACTTGTTTCATGCAACTACGCAGCTTATTAATAACGTCCAACAATGATTCAAACACTGTAATCACGGTTTCAACCGTTTTATTCGCGCATTGAATGATAACTTATCACAAATTTACTGATTAATACTCCGACAATTGATAAACCTCTTTAAACATACTGTAAAATAATTATTTTTCGTGGGGCATTAATTTATGTTGATTTCAAAGTAAAGCGATTCACGAACTTAAGATCTAAAAGAGCAATTATTTACATTGTTTACACTTTTTAAGACTGAATTACCGTAGGCATGAANATGTTTTTTTTTTAGATCCATGTAAAGAACATGCATAACATTTTTTTTGTCAAATGAATTTTTTGATAGTTCACGTTTGTTATGTTAAATAAAAAAGAAACACATGTCTTCAGGTAATACTAAGTTCATGATTATTTCTCCAATATTTGTTCGTAATGATTTTTTTTTAAGTCTTGATCTAAGGCTATTTGTTTTAGCTCACTGGGCATATAGTGCTCATTGTGAGCTATTAGGATGCCGTGATCATGTCCGTCGAACGTCAGACCATGCCTGCGTGCCTGCGTTAATTTTCACTGCAGCTAAAATTAAATTCTAAAAGGGTTTATAATATTTGGTGTGTATCATCATATAGTGATCCTGTAATAAGTCTGTTCAAATCATTCTCGTTAAGTCAAAACTGGCCACGCCCCCGGGGTCTCATGATTTATATAGACATATATAGTAAATAATAATAAGGGTCAGATGTTAAATATTTGGTGTGTAACAACGTATGATGGTCCTCTACACAGTTGTTTTGTATACCCATACCCTTTGCACACCGGTAACGTATTAGACCGTACACGTTTTTTCTCCTCAAAACCGGGGCGATTTTTACAGTGAACGACTACAACGTTATAAAACGTATGCAAATTTCGTTGTTTCAAAACCTGACCCCTATTAGGCGTAGGAAACCTGAAACTTTTTTTCTTAAAAAAAATACCATTATGAATGTTTGTAAATGAACTGAAACTTAATCGAAGACACAAATTAAAATAAGACTGCGACGTTCGAATGTTCAATATACAGTCAGTTGACTATTAACTTGTCAAATAAAGTTTCGACCATTTATGGTTAATAATTGAGAGTTAAAATCAATAAATTTGTAAATGCTCAAAATTCATCTTAAAAAAGCAAATGAGTAATATTTTGAAAACAATGATTTTCTGTCATGTTTTCGGTATAAACTTACGAACGTTCTGCATTTCGAATGTTAATATGACAACGGTTCGGCAAAAAAAGATCAAATCATACAACGGATCATGTGTAATATTGTTTATTGATCTGTATTGAATTTTTCAAAAATACGTTTTTATACGTTACAGAGGTTTATTTGCTATTGACAAAGTTCGTAAAAAATACGTTACAGTTCTTCTTTTGTCTACATCTACTTATTACTTAAAACGCGAGAATCCGTTACAGTATTGACAATTGTGAAAAACATGCACGTTTAACAACGTTGTAGGTGTAACCTTTAAAAAAAGCCCCTGTTCTGAGAAGAGAAAAATTGTATACGTTTCAGTACGCTACAGTGTTTTGCTGCAAAAATCGACCAGGTACCTACGATAAATAACTGTGACGGGTAAAAACGTATTTTAGGCCCGATTTTCGTTATGAACCGTAAACTGTATTTTTAAAAACGCGAAAATCCGTTACAGTATTGACAATTGTGAAAAACGTTCACGTTTAACAACGATGTAGGTGTTACCTTTAAAAAAAGCCCCGGTCATGAGAAGAAAAAAATTGTATACGTTTTAATACGCTACAGCGTTTCGCTTCAAAAATCGACCAGGTGCCTAAAGGATATGGTCAAAATTGACCATGCCCTAGGGGTTTCTTGTTTTCCTTATATGTTTATAGTTTAAAAATCGTATTCTCGTACCTTGAGGCCGAGATGTTTGGTATTTGGCAAGTAACTTGGTATGGTGGTCCTCTACCAGGTTTGTTCAAATCATGCCTCTGAAGTCAAAACTGACCACGAGCGGGGTTCGCAAGATTTATACAGACCTATTTGGTCAATACATGGAACAAATTTGATGAAACCACTATAGCCAGGGATTTGATATTTGATGTTTAATATCATATGGTGGTCCTCTACCATGTTTGTCCAAACCATAACCATAGGCTCAAAATTGGTCTCACCCTACGTGTTACTAGTTTTCCGTATTTGTATATAGTAAAAACTCTAAATATCTTCTCTGAAACCACAAGACCCAACATTTTGTTATTTTGGCGTGTAACGTCTTATAGCTAAGTTAGGTCAAATCATGACCCTGGGGTGAACACTGGTAACGCCCTTGGGGTTAAATGATTTACATAGACTTGAATACTAAATATCGATACACCAGGGGTTTGATATAATGTATTTTTTTTATATAGTTTTGCTCTTATTAGTTAAGTTCAAATCATTCCATTGGGGTAAAAACTAACCACGCCCATGTGGTCACATGAATTAAAAAAAAACACTACATACAATTAATTACTTTTAAAATCTAAATACTCTGACTCTGCAAGGGTCAGGAGTTAAATATTCGGTATGCGACATATTTAAATGTTCCTCTCCTAGGTTTGTTCAAATAATGCCCTTGGGTATGAAATAAAAAAACGAAACTATAGCTGTATAAAGTATAACTCAAAGCCCGACCAACCACATCACCAGACTGTATAAGTGTGAGTACGGGTTTATTGCAAAAATGTGTTACCAGTTAATAACTATTTATAATCAATCGTGGTCATTGATACACTTTATGGTAAAATTGTTATTGTAGTTCACATGTATTACAGGTGTTCAATTTAGTATATATTTGTCATGAATATGTTACAATGTAGGAAAACGGTTTATTGAATAATAATACATAAATAAAGCCATAACACGTTTTCTAAAATGAGTAACTACTTCTTCTAACTAAAGATAAATAAGTATATTTAGCCCCGAATACAAATGACCCCTGCAATATTCAGTTTCGGTTTCCCGCCTCAAAATTTCAGAGCAGGGGTCATTTGAATCCTGGTTTTTAAAATCTATTGAAATCTCGGCAGACCTTATTAAGATTCTTCATACAGTTTAAAGACACGAACATGTTACGTAAGTGACATAGAATCTTCAACATGAATCTGAAATGAAGTGTAAATACTACAAGCGGTTTACCAGGCATGAGTATGATATTTTGTGTTTTTCATTATAACTGTTTCTGATTATAGTTCTTAACAGCGGGATTATTTTATCTTCCTGAATAAGTTTACATAACAATTGTATTAGGAACATTTGTGTTTTATTTGGATTGTAACTCTTAAATGCGTAAGTATTTTATCTACCTCAATTATACAGATATTGAATATTAAAGGAGAGTGTTTGCATGAGCGTACAATGGTGTGTTTTATTGTCATTATTATTCTAAAATGCTGGACTATGAATCGCTCCCACAATTGGGATCGAACCCCTGATCTCCCGTTCGCTAGGAAACCATAACCCCTACGCAATATCGACCTCATATCTCAATTATAGAGGATGCATCTAACAAGAGCTAAACATTACTAGAAACGTAATCTTCAACAGCATTGATATTTTGAACTACATTGCAAGTGATCAGACTGTTATTAAAAGTTTAAAAATGTTTGTTTTACATAAATTTCATTTACTTGATCTTGTCATTGTAAATTTCGTACTTAAACTTTCAATAAAATGACTAGAGCATAAGCATCCAAATAATTAAGGAAGTCCTACAAAAAAGGAGTCCAACTATTTTCAAAATTGTCAATAATGATTCCCTAACCAAATGTCAATACGCGCGATGAAAAACATTATTTGTTGTCAAATCTGTATGGAATCCAAAATTTGACAAATGCGTGGTAATGTAGACACTGTGATTCCATCTACACTCATATAGTCTATAGTTCCAAAGTGGGCGACCTTTCTGTTTGCCAAGCAGTTACTAAAGTGCCATAAAATAGCTCCGAATATGACTTTATAAGTTGTCGAGATCACGTTTATTAATATCCGAAAATTAGACAAGGCCGTTGAGTCAACAGTGCGGGTAATAAACGCGCCGTGGACCCGGGTATTCGCCGGGCCGTAAAAGTCAAAATAAGGCCCTGTAAAATACACAAGTGTCGTCTTGTGACAAATTCGCTAAGGAGGTTAGTTTTATAAGTCATCTAAATCGCTCTTTCCTGTAAGTATATTAACTGAGGCAGTAAATATTCGTGTCAAAGTTCAAAACGTAATTTACAGGCCTAGTTAACATGCTCCTTCCTTAAAAAATAAAAGTTTTGCGAAAGCAGTGTTATTTATCAACAATAAATAATCGCTTACCAATAAGAATATTCTTGTAATCATAAGATACGTAAAGACATACATAAAGTATTTCAGTAATAACCAATAAATGTCTAGCAAATCGAAATGATAATATTTTTCTTTCGTTTTTTTGTGTGTGTGTTCAAACTGAAATATTCAGTGAGAAGAGTAAAAACACATCTCACGAAATATGTACCTGTTCATTGATATTTATTTTTAAATGAATTAACGTTTTTCGAAGTTAATAAGGTTTCACCGTAGCTGTAATTAACAAATAAATCCCAAAATGCGTTGACGCGATCTGAATATCTGAAGATAAATGTCGCTCAGTTTATTTTATTATTATTTTTTATAATAAAATTAATGCACAAGTATGGTAACAAGTCGATGATCTTTGTTTGTTAGACACCGAAAGATTGTATATTCCGATAAAGGAATGAACTTCCAGCGAATATGAAATATGGAAGTAGCATAATTCCAAGCTACATGACTGGAAGCTACCTTTAGCATTTCCAGACACGAGATTAGGTCACGGACACCACAGATCTTTCATCGAATCCCGGCATTCATAATGCCTAATAATGAATGATCGACCACGGTCAGTCGGTTAACCCATTTATGGCTAGTGGACTCTCCCATCCTTTTAAATTGGATCAATTTATTAAAAAAAAAATAGGGATGTCTAGTATATTTATTTCTATATTTAGAATATTTCTAACAGAAATTCCTGTAAGCAAACAGCGCGGACCCTGATGAGACGCCGCATCATGGGTCTACGCTGTTTGCCAAGGCCTTTTTTTCTAGACGCTAGGCATAAATGGGTTTTAATTACTCCGAACGTTAAAACTTTGTACAAAAAAACTTGATGGGAGACTCTACTAGGTATAAATGGGTTAAAACAAAAAGACGACGGAATGCCAGAGCTGGTCCAAAAAAGGTCAATAGCCTCTCATGTATGTCACTGGAAAGATTTCAAAGGATGAACTGCTAAATTGAAATCGGACAGTAAAGTCAAACACCGTATTGAAGTGATCACGAGATGAACATTGAATACAATTTTGAAATATTGTCTGGCCGTAAATAAACCTTGACATTGTTTGCATATGTACACAGTATGACATTTTAATGATTGGTCACGCCGTAAAGACAATACAGCCTCTTTCTGAAGGGATTTTATGGTCATTTTATGGGGGCCGGGAATCGAGAGCGGCGTGGTCGATCATTGAAAGATGATTGAAATAGGCTGATTGTGATAAGGAAAAAGGTCAGTGGTATATGCCAACGTGCTGTTGATGTTGCCCAGAAACGTTCCGAAATTTGTTGCTGTTTTGGCTATATCATTTCTGCACCACTCGGTCTTTTTTGTTGCTCGGGCTGTTACGTGGTTATAAATAAATCTCTAAATTGCAGAAAGATAATCTGTAAATTGAATTATTATACTATTGCAGTGGATTCACATATCTTAGCAGACATGTTTTATTAAGTATAAATTATAATTAATTAATTATTTTCATTTAATTATATTTTAGATTATTATTCAATTGATATGCTATGTGTAGATGTTTTTTTTTTGCATTTCATTGCATTACAGAATTTTCATTTGTCATGATTGTATATACAATCTTCTTCTGCTGTGTGCGATTGAAATAGGTGTCGTGTTCTGAGAAAACTGGGCATAGTGCTTGTGCGTAAAGTGTCGTCCCAGATTAGCATGTGCAGTTCGCACAGGCTAATCAGGGACGACACTTTCCGCTTTTATGACATTTTTCGTTTAAATGAAGTATCTTCTTAGCAAAACTCCAATTAAGGCGGAAAGTGTCATCCCTGATTAGCCTGTGCGGACTGCGATTTGCCTGTGCGGACTGCACAGTCTAATCTGGGACGACACTTTACGCACATTTATTATGTCCAGTTTTCTCAGAACACGACACATAGTAGAACGTGCATACATCTAATAACTCTGGTATGTTTTACAAGCACAATTTAACTTTCGGCAGCAAGTGAAATAATTTATACAATGCGCATAAATACGTATCCGATGTTTTAAACGTATGGGATTTTTTATGAGTTTAGCATTACACGTAGAATAATACCCGTAATAGAGTTATGGTACAATTATGCGCCTGTTATTTTGAAGCGTTTGAAGAAAAATGAATTTGTTGTGCATAAATTACCTGGGTTAACAACCAATCTTGTAAAGATGATGAATTAGCAGACGATTGAAAATTACAAAATAGAAATATGGTTTCTTTCATAGCCTGCAGATGAAATGTCGCACGGTATATGATCGATTATTTGAAAATAATTTTATCGAGAAGGGGAAATAAACCGCCAAAATGTCTACAGTCGCTCCTTGGAACTCGAATTACCAGATTGCATTAAATCAATAAATTGTATCATGTTTGGTATTTTCCAGTAATATTTATTTATATACAATTGTCTAATATCATCATATAAGGAACATTCTAATAAAACATGATATTTCCGGTGGTTTATAAAGAAATATCAGTGAAATAAAACTGGTATTTAAAACTGGTATTTAAAACTGGTATTTTTTACGAAATGACGTCATTTTTTGGACGAAATGACGTCATTATTCCAGCGACATTCTCCAGTCAAACTCTTTACAATTTAAATAAACGGTGAAAAAAAAATGAAAAAAACAGAAAATTTGTTGGATTTGTTGGAATATCGATTTAAATTCACTCGTGATCATAGAAACAATATATTTTCACTCGTGGCTGCGCCACTCGTGAACATATTTTTTTCTATGATTACTCGTGAAATAAAATCGATATTCCACCGAATCCAACAAATATCCTCTATTTATTAGAATGTTCCTTATATGATGATATTAGACAATTGTATATAAATAAATATTACTGGAAAATACCAAACATGATACAATTTATTGATTTAATGAAATCTGGTAATTCGAGTTCCAACATAAACTAAGCCATGTTTGTGAATTAAGCATTTATTCAAAGAAAACTTGTGTGTATAATGTATTACTCAAACTTGACTTCTCGCTCCCTTGTAGATTCGTGTTTGTTGTTTTTTATGTTATACCTATAACATTGTTAAATTTATTCTTAATGCTGTGGTACAATTGTCCTAGACCTTTTCATGTATTCATACTTTATTAAACAAACTTATGAAGGTTAATACTGATCACATTTCATGCCTTTATATATTTTACTATGTTGTTGAGCATTTGTACTCATGGACTGTATGTCTTTTGTATATAAAATAAACCAACACATATTTAAGACTCACAGTACTAGTCCTTAAAGTCAGAATCCTTGTCTATGATTACATGTAGTTTTATGTCCCGGTCAACCAAAAGGGTCATAGTATATGCCCATTCGTCTGGGCCTTGAAAAATATCGTACTACAGTAATCACACGGGGCGAGAACGGTGTAAGGATGGTAAAACATTGGACTGTTAAGCATAATGTTACAGTAGCATAAACCGATAATGTAGCTTTTTATATTTTTTCTTTTTTTATTGCTTATTTGTGTTCTATTGTATCGTGTCTATGATAACAAGGTATATTGTTATCACTTTTATTCTGTTGGATATTCTGCAAAATACTGTTTATGACTTTATAGGTCAAACCGGAAAACTTGTCACAAATAGACATACACCATGGGATCAGCACCGTCAAATGAGTCTAACCGAGAAATCCCTCTTCCGCCAACATCCAGCGCTCCCATAAGTCAGGGCAAGCCTCCTAATAAGGTTCCAGACACAGTTTCATCTACATCTGAAATTCCAAGTTCAGACAATAATGTATCAACAGCTGAAATTCCAAGTTCACATGGAGAAAATGCTTTAACAGCTGGTGAGACTGAAGAGAGTAAAGACCGTCGTAAGACCGAAGATGAATTGAACGAGTTTAAAACCAAAACCTACTTGATGTTAAAGAAAAGTGCTTCAGACGCAATGGCCATAACGCAGAAGTTGAACGACGATGGGATTTATGTTGAGAACATAAGGGTCACGATTGAATTATTCCAGAAAGCGTACTTTATGCTTGAAAAAGCATCATTAGAGCACATTATTGGATTTCGAATTGAAATATCGAATATATTGATACAGTCAGAATTCATAAACATAGTATGTGACTGTTTATTGAAGATGCACGTTCGTGGTTGGATGAGTGCGGACGGAAACCTTGACAGGATCGGTTATAACATACTGCGGAATACATTGTCAATGGCGCAAAATTATTCCGACGCGTCAGATGACATTGTTTACTCATTTGTCAATTACAAAAACTATCTGGAAACACTAAAAACGATGCTAGAAGAAAGCGCTGCACGACATCTAAAAAACGATACATCGCAGTTTACGGTATATATGCATTTTATTTAGTTTATCGTTGTATTTTACAAAAGAGGACTGTTTGGCCTGTCAGTGTATCTCGTTTTTAAATTAAATTTAAATATGTTTAATGAATTAGTTGTACGATTTTAAATTCTTTCAAAAATTTAACATGTACTAGTTTATGAAGGCAAAGATAGACATACACAATCAAGGTGCTTTGCAATCTTGCCTTTTAAATATATGTTTGACTGTCATCATTGCAATTTTATCCTGAATTGCTCGACGATTGTCGGAATATAAAGCTATATGATGCTATGTCTCTTAAGCTTTTTTTTTTATTCAAAGACGAGTTTTAATTTTATTTGATCGAGCTTCAGATAGTTACAAGTCTTGTGCTCTGGTTTATATCCAACCATTTTGTAGTTAAATGGAAATTAGATAAAAATGTATTCTCTTTTATTGCTATCCAATTTGAATAATTGAAAGTAAATTCATGAAGGATAATGAATTAAAATGGACCATAAGAACAAAAACATAATAAAAAGGTTATTTGTACCCGTACACTGCTTGAATAGTTGATGTTTTATGAAATTTGTAAACACAATGAAACCAAAAGAACACAAACACTGGCTTGAATACTTGTAAACGAAGTATCAATATTTATTTAACAAACAGGAATCTGATATGTAATTAATAAGCATTGACTGTTTGCAGGCATGAACAAAACGTCGGTGTACGCCGAAATTATATATAGATCTAAATAAAAAGATTGAAATAATGATACTATCAATTTATATAAAAAAAAAAACTATTCCAACAAACATTTGTGTTCACTTGTCTTGTTTGCAGATAGCTGATTCGGCAATACTTGGGTCGGTTTTGGGTGTTGTACACAATATCTCAATGAGGCCAAATAGCGTTACTCGCCTTCGGAGCCTCAATTTCGCTGACGTTATAAAGCTGTACCTTAACTCCTGGAAGGAATCATTTAGCCTCTCCGCCCTAGCAACACTAGCCGGTTGGTAGAAAAGTCATTATTCATATACTATCAGAAAAACGCTTTGCGATTACGATATCGAATGTCTTGTCAAAACGATTGCTTGTTTTACTTTAAAATATTCCAATTACGCCCCCATTAACAAACACAGACATGCATGTTTATAGTTCGTTAATATTGTGATAGATATTTTTCTGAAAAAAAGCAACCACTTTTATAATCATTGTCCCATTAACATCTAGAAAGTGCAGCTTAAACTGGTTTGTGTGGATACTTAAAAAAAACTTCTTCGTCACTCTTTCTACATCATAAATTGCTTTATCAGTTAAATACAATTATAGTAAGTTAATAACGGTATAGGAACTCTTATGTTGATGAAGATTGATAAATTAAAATAGACAAATATTTGGAATAAATGAACTCGTACACAGCTAGCGTACTCACGTTGGACTCGCCTGTGGGCTCCTCCGATATGGTATGCTATCTATGTACTCGTCTATATATAAAACCGTATTGTACACAGTGTAATTAAATAATATTATATGGTGTGAAATGTATTTTCATCCAATGTTATTTATTAACAACGTTCCTACACGTTATCTTAAGGGTTATAGCGCTGTGCATATTTTACAACCTTTCAGCGATTGTCAACGAGGCGGAATGTGATATCATCAATGCAGCCCCTAAAAGGGTCCAACACCTTTTGGACGTGTTGAAAAAAGGTCTGGATACAAACCTTCGACGCTACAGTGGATGGTCATGCAAAGAATGTGCCTACAGTGTGTACACTTAACGCCTTGTTTTGTCTTTTTTATTAGAAAAAAAAACAGCAAAAAACAACATTAATATTTTTTATTATTCTTGCGTATTGTTTATAAAGTGTCTTGACGAATGTAAACTAATGATTGTTGTACAAAAAATATCCAACACACAGAACATTGTTGTTTTAACAGCTGTAAGACTGCTTGCACAGAATGACGCGAACAAGAAATTGCTTGTTCAACTTGGTGCTCTGACATTGTTGGTGAAAATGGGACGAACAGGAAACGAGGATGAACAGTATGGTAATATGTCTTTTCCTGTTCTATAACGCGTTGTTTATTTAGTTTGACATATTTGTCATTTAATTCTGCTGGTTTAATATATACAAACAGAATCACCGTGTTAGGTTACTCATTACGAACGTATTACTTTCTTAAAGACTGGCATAAAAATGAACGTAAAACGGAAAAAGAAGGTGGAACGCATGTCCTTTGAATTCCCACTTTGCGTCTTGACGTAGGAGGCTTATAGTCATTGTCATGCCTGTTAATCATTCCATCCTCATATCAATCATCATTTTAAGTGATCTTGGTTGCAAACATTGTAGTCTTAAACAAACATCTTTCACTACAACCTTGATCTTATGTTGAATTATAATACAAGTAGTTCAAATGAACAATTGTACACATATCAAGTTTCTTCTGTTTTACACAATGCTTACTACAACACATGGATTCAAACATGTACCTAGCTGGTGCTATGACAGTTCAAAATCAAAAACATGTCACTAAACATTTATTTTGAAAATAACGTGGGCCTAATTTGAAACCATAGTGCAAGTCATTTTAATTTAATATATGTTGGTTAAGCACATTTAGCTGTTTTGTCTCCCAAAAAACTCGACGAATAAAACAAATTTGATAATGTTGTATTTACCTTGTTACCTATTCCGCACTTATCATCGCATAGCCTCTAACTTTTTCTTAATTTGGATTATCTGAGTATTCATGCACACATGTCCAGCCCCAGCCTGATACATGTCTATTTATGAATCATATGTCTTGTTTTAAACAAATACTCAGTTATTTTTTTCTTACACTGATGAATTTGTTTTATTTTGCAGAGAGTGTACAAGCCGTATGGGCACTCTGTTTTGACAAGAGCAATCAACAGAAAGTCGCTAAGGAAGGAAGTCTTGGGGTGGTGGAATTGTTGTTTGACTTGAAAACGTCTTCCAATGCACGTATACGGCAGGCATGCAACGGTGCCCTTTGGACGCTCCGAGATGCATTGGCATCGTCTGAATTGGAGAAGTACAGGATATTCGGTATTGATTTCGTTTTTAGAACTAAACGATCATTTTCCTTTTCATGCGTTGTTTATATGAAACGGTCATGGATATTTTAAGTATACATGTACATATATGTGTGTGGGGGTCGTAAATTCTTACGATTAATACATACTGTTTTATTGATATATGTTAACATTTTTTATCCTTGTATATCCTTGGATATACATCTGAAACCAATGCGTAGTTATTAACATGTTATACGCCCGAGTGAATTAATAACCATTTATATAAACAACCAACAGTGTGTGAAAGCTTATATAAACGATGATGAATGTTTTATTATATCGAAAAGCGTTATTTGACTGATATTTTTGGATTTTCAATACTTATAACATTGCTATGCTCCACTCAACTTTCCACACGGACGCCAGAGTAGGCCTCTCGTGTTTTAGTTGCGATGTGATTTATTTGAAACAAATCCACTTATTGCTGTTGTAGCGGTAAAACTGGACGCGGACATTTCTAAAAAAGCAGAGGGAAAGAAAGGAACAGATACTGAAGGTGGTTCTAGATTTCAAATATACGATTGTTTTAAGAATAGACAGAACTGTTTACTGTTATTACAGTCACTTTCAAACGATTAATAAATTAATACATTAAATGTTAACGTCCAATCTTTGTTGTTTGTCTTGTAGCAAAAACAACCGATGACCGAGGCCACATAATGATTTCGTACCAGTGGGATAATCAACAAATGCTGAAAGTCATCAGAGACACCCTTCAAGAAAATAAGTTTAAGGTATGAATGTTTATAAATGATTTCAGTTTAAAAAGGTTGCTTCGGTTTAAATCTTGTTTGTTTAATATTTGCGTAATATAATACTTTTATTAATGTATACTCCTTTGCAGACACGCTTTTTTCCCTTTAAATATTGGTTTATTGGTAAATGTATATATTGCGTTAATATCTTTATTTGGTCTGCAATTTATCAGGTTTGGATGGACATTGACGAGATGAGTGGGTCCACTCTTCAAGCCATGGCAAGCGCAGTGGAGAATGCACAACTTGTACTGATGTGCATGTCACAGAAATACAAGAACAGTCCCAACTGTAGAGCAGGTTTGCGTTTAATATTACAAAACTGGAAACAATACCGTAAAAGTATCATCATCAGCAGCACTAGAAACAGCAGCAACAGCCACAGCAGCAAAATCACCATTTTTACCAATTAAGTGCCATGTTATAAGTCTAAAAAAAGGTTATGGGCGTTTATGCTAGGACAAAAAGTCGATTCATCTTTGAAAATATCACATAATTATTTATTTTAGAGGCCGAGTATGCCTTTAAAAAGAACAAGGAGATACTACCGTTGAAGATGGAAAGAGGTTATGACCCCGATGGATGGCTAGGCATCATATGCGGCACAAAGATGTTTTATGATTTCAGCGGAAAATATAAATTTGAGGACAAGTTAAATGAACTGTTACGAGAATTGGCGAAGAACTGGAATAAAAAAGGTCCACAGTCAGAATTAAGCATACAACCAAAATTTGAACAAAGGGTATTTTTATTATATTTATTTAAATCTTCATCGCGTGGTATCGATACTGTTTCTATTGTTTGACATAAATGTTCAGTACTTTCTTTAAAAAAAAAAAACGCTGTATTTATTAAAGAATATGATATAATTGAGTGCATTTCTGTAATAAGTTTATCACTCCGGGTGTAAGATTTTATGCTAGGGCGGTGAGACCACAAGGATTTAATATCGTCATGACGTAAGTCTGTTAATGGAAAGTGGTTTTGGTATTTATATTAAAAAAAAATGATTTGAGTAGATCTCTCAATTATAAATGTAATGAGATACATTTATCTTATTCAGATTCATCCACAAGCCGTTGTAGCATTTGACCACGTAGACTCTGCCTCCACGCCGAGTTCCTCTAGCAGAATATTAGTTTCCATGGAAACCATTGACTCTGTGAGGAAATGGCCGGATTCTGCGCTTAAAACATGGATCGATAAAAATGGTTTGAAAAGGTTTGCTTTTTTTCCAACACAATATAGGAAATATATATATAAATTGATTAAATGTATTATTATTTTTTTATTTTTTATTTTTAACAAAAAAAAGCAACAAATAGTGATTATGTCGTTTTCAGTGTACTTCCATCTGATATCAACACATATGACATCGCTATGCTTCTACAAATGAGGATGGAGTCGCCAGACTTCTTCTACAGATGTACCCAGGATATTTTGAAAATTCGCAACCTATCTTCGCTGACGAAACTATTGTGGGCTTTGCAGACGATTGCCAGAGACGGACCGATATAGTGTTAAGCAGTTAGTTGTACGTAAGGCAAATCTCCTAACCAGATTTGAACATGATTGGTGTATGAGTACAGATTGGATTATTTAAATATTCAAAAGATGCAGTTCTTTTAAGCAATTGATCCTTCGTTTCATTTTTGTATTTGTTTGATATAGACATATACTATATGAGAACACTGTTACTGGTAGATGTCATCAACCAAAGTTGATATGCTTCAACTTCAGTTACTGGCAACCACCGCAATGTGTTGGACTTAAAGCAATATATGCAGGTTTAAAATAACTCATTTACAACAAGAAATAGAAATTACACTGAAGTGTAAAAAGAACGTAGTACACGATGAGATGTGTGAACATACATTTCGGATATTTTTACCTGTATTTACGTATTTTATTTGTTGTTTATTTTATATGTTTCAAATAACTTAAATGCACCTATTTATTTACTTTAAATGTCATAAATGTATTGGATTTGATTAAGTTTGAACAAGTTGTACATTTAAATAGTCGAGATAAGAGTAGTGCAGCAAAACAATGATCAAGCATTTATTTAATGCAATTTTAGAATGTAATCTTTTAGCTTTACCTTTCTTTTTGGTTTGCGTTTTGTTATCTAACTAATCAGCTTAGTAGGATATTATGAGAACGAATAGAAAGTCATTTGGTGGCTTTCAAAGGAATAAAAAGAGGATATGTGTTGTGGTCGTTGTATGATGTATTTTTATTGAATTAGTGGTTATAGACTAAATCCCTCATGGCATAGTTACGAGTAAAATTGTACGTTTTCTATGATCACAAAATTGCGATTCCTATATTTTACCACCAGTGAACTATATAAAATAGTATATTGTAACTGAAATACATTTTATTTCACCAAACGCTATATTCCAATGAAAGGCATATACTAAAGGGGAATATTTGTTTATTGCTAAGTAAAACATAAATCACAATTTTATGATAAGGATATCATAGTCTGATTGGTAGATATATAAACAATGTTTGGGAAGTCTTAATTATAAGAAAAACCCATCGTATTATTGAGCAAAATAATATGCCTTTAGAAAATCTAGCAATTAAATGGATGTGTTTACAGATTATTGCATGTTTTGAAGTTTGTCATTAAATGCTTTAAATTTATAAATGTAAACATCGGATTAAAAATCTCCAGTATAAAACAAGAATAAAAGTAAAGAAAGAAAACAAAGTAATCCACACGCTTAATCCACTCGGCCATCCGTGCTGATATAGGAAGAGTTGTATTTTATACTGTATATAAGCAATCCTCATAATGTCACAAAATATAACGATAACAACAGAACTTTCAAAATTAATCAATCGTTTTGCATTTTTAATGCTTTATAATCTTCGGGTTTTTTAATCGTCGAAATATGCATATAATGGATATTTTAGAACATGGTACATATGTATATGTTCAGTATTACTGTTTCCTCATAAAAATCATTAGTAAAACGAACCTTGGCAAATCTGAAACAATTGTTTTCAATTTTGTCAATTTACCAAAACATGAACAGGTCCCTTAAAGTCAGTATTTATGTATGTGAAGAAGACGCTTCATGTTTCTTTTTCTTTATTTCATTGTGTTTTTTTTTTNGGGGGGGGGGGGTATGATATCGTATGACTAAATTCATGATTTCATATTTGATGAAATTACACAAGTTAAATCGTCGATCTAAAGTTTGATATTTATGTTTAAAACACAATTAAATCTACTTTTATGTTATTTGCTGTGTGTTTTTGAATTGTATATTTGTACTTATTTACAAAATTCTTAAAATTAATGCAATTGATTCAAACTCACGAGTTCCCAATTATTTATATTCGTATGCAATTGAATATACAATGTACGTGATACATTTGCGAAACAAACACAACTTACGGTCAGCTTGAAAGTAGATATGTGTACAACATTGCAATTCCACAACCCATTTATTATAAATACTTCACAAGTTCGATTTACGAATCACGAAAGAAATATCAATTTAACTTTCCGCTTTGAATTTAAATTTGAATTTAAAGAATATAAAACGTATTATATAGTTGGAACACATGTATGACCTACAGTTTGTCAGTAGTTCTCGATAAAAAGCGATAAGTATATTAAAATGTGTTTTTTTTATGATACACGCAATAACTTTTGATAAAAGTAAGATTGAAGTACACTGTATATTTCTCAAAGCGGTTATTATAGTTTACAAGTATGTCAGTCGTTTTGATAGCAGTTCGCATAGAACTATTTAAGAGAGAAAACAATCTCATATTAAAACTCTGGAGTATAAGTAAAACAAAAGTAAACTTGAGAAAACACATCTATTAAGAAAATTGTATATGTATATCTCAAACAGTATCACTATTCTCATCATTTGCTTTTTGCAGTGATATATAAGGCTGACGCGTTTATTTTGCATTAAATAATAACAAACACAGCTCTTTTCTACATGGCGAATAACTTCCTTTCCTATAATAAGAAAAACATGTAAATTCTCCCCAATCAAACTGTTAATATATTCAGCTGTATATTGGGAAATATTTTGTCTAAATCAAGCGTATATAGACTCGACAATTTTAAATGCAGTATTTGTTTGTATGGTGTGTGGAACATCGCCAATGCTAACATAGTTATTAATTGTCGAAAATAATTAGATATCAGTCTATCGGAATAATGTTTCCAATTATTACATTTTGAAGTATTCATAATCAGGAAAAGTGTTAAATTGCCGAAATATAATAATATATTAAACTATGTTGACAAGATATTGACTGTCTGTGGCATAGTAAATGTTATCAATTCTGTTACTAATACGAACAATATCAAGGCATATACAAGTATAATAAATATGTTATTTATTTAATATAAAGGTCAACATATCAAAGCTCAAAGTCACAGGGACTTATTAGCAAATTTGCTTCTTCATTACAATAGTACGAACACGTTGACAAACGATCGTGTCAACTGGTAGAATAATTACTTGGGAAACATGAAGACGCCTATTGTCACCGGGTCAAAGGTCGTGGTCATATTATTGTATCATGCAATTTGTTTCCGCATAATATCAAGAGAACGCTTTGACATATGATCATCGAATGATTATCGAAACTATTCCGACTGCATGGGGTGATAGAAAGATGCCTATTGACATGGAATTATAATGTCAAAGATCAAGGTCAAAGGTGCCTGAAAATTGTTCCACACAATGTCTTAAATATGCTTAGGATCATATAAATGAATGTGCTGGTTAGTCTCGGCGAAGGTAGACCAGTTATGATTTTCAAATCAAGAGATCATGGTCAGGTCAAAGTCAAGGGACGACCTCGCTGCATGTGGTTGGCAAACATCTCTTTTTTCATTCAAACATAGAGAAAATTATAAAATGACGTCACAAATCGTATATAATCTCTTTAATGTTCCAAATGTTCTCTGAATAATTTTCATCAATAATATTACAATTCATATGTTGGTCTTTTATATTTGGCTGACATTATAGTTTAATTAATGTCAAATATACCATAAATGTGTTTATTTTTTATTTTTTTGCCAGCTGTCAATGTCTAGTTAACTCACATTGTCTTATATGTTGCAGGGTGCTTTGATATTTAACAAACAATTTAAAACACATCATGTGTCTATGGTGTAGTTTTGAGAAATAAGCAGGCCGAAATTCAACATACTTATTATGATTAATCATTTGACAAGTAACACATATCTCACTTAAGAAGCCTGCTTAAATCTATACTCATGTATATGCATTGCGTTATAAAGTTATGCACCATGATATAACATTTCACTTCCTGAATGTTTGTTTACTCACTTACTTATTGAGCGGCTTCATATAAATCATTGCATGTTGTCTGCCAGTCTGTATGTCCCGAATACTGTAGGCACACTTTCTTTCATGCATATGTAAACCTATTGTGAGATGATGTGTGCGATATTAAACAAGATACATAATTGTAAATAAAGAATAATAATTTATAGATGAAATTTCAACTGCATACAATAAGGATTCGCTATCAACTTCGTAACCCCAACGTCAAAGAGTCACAAGTTGATATTGAAGTTCAAAACTATATGCTGTTTTACAGATCCCTTCAGTAGCTCATTCCAGATGTATTTCTCAATAACAGAAACATTTACAAGAACCTCTACCTGTTTATTATTTATAGTTTTGCTCTTTTTTGTGATTATATCTTATCTTTCAGAAAGCTCCCTTGATGCGCGTTTCTATTATTGATGTTATATGTGCTAAATTGGCGTGTAACACGAGAAATACACTTATTAAACTGACCATGTCATTTCCAATTTGTTCTACTTTTTATGTATTTACTTTCAAGTATGCTTGTTATATGCATTATTTATTTGTTCACAATGTTTTTATAATTGTAACTGTCTATACACATACTATGTTTTAAGCTATGCACATACTGAATTAAATTTACGAGACAAAAATGTAAACAAAGGGCAGACAACACATTAGTTTTTACATGAACCACTGCGCAAAGCAATCATCTAACGACTGTTTATACTAAATGTTAACCTAGGAACAATTGATGTCTTTCGTAAAAGCTCTCTTGTTATCATATTTTGATAATGAATTATCACAAATTATAAGTCATGATTTATCCGTTTGAAATATAAAATACGTTAAATTGGTTGTTAAAAACTTCACGCAAAACGAAAATCGTCACGTTTCAAGTTTTGTTAGGACAGCTAATCTGTCGATAGTCTTTTAAAGCACTACACGATCAGGGTTTAAAACGCTATCGTTTATTGACAAACTAAATAGCACTAGCTAAAAATGTCAGTTTTAAGGTCTTCGATTGAAAGATTTTAACGCGATCGGCTATTCACTGTCAATATAGGAGTCTAATTATTGTAGCGATTATATCAGTCAATCATGTCTTTTGTTGAATGACAAAAGACCTAATACGATATTGATCAAGTAAACACTGGTAGTGCATTTCGTTAACTTCAAATACTATAATATTAATATGATTTAATGTTGTCATCCAATGAATAAATCTGAGAGCAGTCGTTTAAACGCAAACAATTTATAAATGAATATTCAATATTAATAATATTCATTTAACATAGTGCGTTCACTTTGTAAAGATACTATAATGGAATTTAGAAATTTAAGTAAATGTGATCCATCGCCGAGCATGGTGAAAGTATGATTATTTTCAAACTGTGGTAATTAAACGTTTATTATTAAAGGACCTTTCCAACATACTCAAATGAACCACATTTTTTTCTCGAATGTCTAATCTACAAAGGAATACTTTTCAAACATCTTTGCCGGGGAAGTATGTATTACGGCAAACTAATCTATTGTGATGTCAGAGAGTGTTTTTAAATGCTGTCACTAACTCTGACACTAAATTGTCCACTTCGACAGGGGCTTGTCGGACCTGCCAGCATCCACAATATACAAAGCTAACATAGAAGTGGTAAGGAGCAGTTTTTCAAACAATCTTAAACTCATCTCTATGTTAATATTGTCGCTGAGATAAAAGAAAAAGAGCCCTTATAAATAAAGGACGCACAGAACTGCGGGCGGAGGCTACTTCAATACACTTTGAAAAGGCTTCACTCCACACAAAAACATCCAAAATACCAAGGTAATTAAGGTACTTGTCTATCTCCTCTATTTCTTCACCCTCATTACTCATAGAATTCAGTCCCTCATATTGCTTTATTCTTGAGAGATAAATGTAAAAGGTACAATTCACCAAATTGTTGCACAACTCATTGCGTACATTTTCTTTTATTTAAATTACTTCCGGGACGTCGTGACGAAACGTGTGTAATCGTTTTATATATGGAGAGGGTTTAATAAAGATAACCTTACAATCCTGTGTCGACCTTGTAATTGTTTATACTGTAATTGTGTCCTTATAAGTAGGTTTAAACCAAATCTCCCACAATCATTACATGTTAAAAAAAAATAAAAAAAAATGAATTTTTTTGATAGACCGTGTTTAAAATGAATTTTCCTTTTACCCTTATATGCGACTTACCTTTCACTTTATCGATCTTCTATCGGAAGCTTTCATTTTACGTTCTCCGGTGAGCTTTAAGCGATCTTCAGGGTCAGGTCATCGTGTTATATAAGTCATTAGTCGGAGAGTATGTTAACGCACAGTTTTGAAGCATGAACAAAATAAAATTTGACAATAAGTAAAGGCAGGCGTATGCATACGTTTACGAACGTGCTTGAAATGTATAGATTGTATGCGGAATGTACCCATAAACATTATCTACAATCGTACTCATGATACGTAATTGGCTTGCATACGCTAGTACAACAAATTAAAGCGAAATTGGTTTAAACCTATACAATTTCAACTTCTTATGTAAAACGATTTCGAAACGAGATGTGTGGGCTAATTACAGTTTTGACCCGGTTATTTTACAAATATTGGACAAGGTTACAACACAGATCGTACAAATACTGATATTTTACGAAAGTTTTTACCCTGATAATGACATACATAGTTATAATAGGTTAGAAGTATATATTATCACCACTAATCAGCTTATCATGGTATGCCATGATGGTGGAATGTTCTCTCTTGTTGGTTAACTATTTGTGCAATAATGTCACAATTCACAGTGTTGGAATATTCGGCAACAAATTTGTATGACAAATGGTAACATTGGTGGTGGCAATATAGCTTTTAACGTGCATATTGATTGTCATGTAAAGTACATTGATACGCAGAATAAGTCTTTTATAATTCATTTTATGAGTGACTTATGTTTTATCTTATTGTTTTATATATGCAAAATTGTGATAATTGTAAATATTGGATGAGACTATAATAAAATAATAAACTAGTTACGACAAACATTGTAGAAGTCCTGATATTGTACAAAAGGTAATTAATTGGGAAATAATGCAAACAATGAAGGATAACACATATCAATTATGAGAAGTCGTTACAAAACTGAAATTACTATTTGTGTACAGTAAAATTACGCAATATCCGGTGTACGTTTCATCAGAGTGAGACTTGGGTTTTTTAGGTAAAATGACAAACACATATTTATACAGCATTTTGTCAATTTTATTATTCGAGCATCATGTAATCTGCAAGTTAATTTAGAATGAATGTGTTTACAATAATTAAATAATACGATTATTTGTTGCGTTGTCTCCTTAAACAGGGCTTTACTGAATTCAATTCATGTCACTATGTTGAACTTATTTATTTGAATACATTTCAATATTTAAACAGGCATAAGTTAATGAAGTTATCGAAACTTTTTTATAACTTTGTCATTTGTAAAGTCGTTTCCCATTTTCGCCTTCATGAACTGAAGAAATACTTGAGCGGTTTGATAATTTCAGTTATAATAGCGAGCCTTTATATTTGAATACCTGTGATTGGCAAATTATCATTCTTCATAACAATCCATTGAAACTGCTAACCTATATTCGATGTAGATTGGTAAACACTTCTTTGGTAACAATATAAACATGCAGTTAATCGATAAGAACGGTTAAAATGCAATGTGCATTGTGAGGAGAGAAACACGAATACGGTATAATTGCTGAACTAAAATGTCTTGTTGTTTTTCGTTTTTAATAAACGCTCATTTGAATAAAAAAAATTAATTACAAAAATATGTTATGCGGATATTTTTGCGTGAACAAAATTAGCAGTTGTATAATCGTTGGTGGGTATGGAGTGTACATGAAGTACCGCTATCTGAACACGAACTCGTGTGAGCGATATTCTAACGGAGTAAAATTCTAATTAAAGTGATCGGACTTTTATATGCTTGATTTTGAATTGCATAAACACATTAATACATAAAACATCCTTAGTTACAACATACATCATCAATAATGCAATCGTCTCTATAGTCAGATGGGTTGGGATGGGATGGGCCTACTGACGTTCGGCGCTATCCACACTATCATCATACAATAGGGTGAATCTTCTTTCCATGTTCTTATATACCGAGTGTCATTTGATAACTACCATTGTTATCATCGTTTTGTTTGAGGTTTGGGTCTTTGTTTTTCTTCACGCCGCGTATTTGTTCAAATATTATTTATTTGTTTATATGTGTATATTGTTTCTTAATTCTTGTTGGTCACGATGGCATGCTGGACTGTATTAGGTATTTTTGAAGATTTACAATGCAATGCAAGTCGAAACAAATTTGTCTTTCTATCTGAACATTTAAGGCTAATATGGATAAAGGTGGAACGCTTTAAACCAATAGACGGGATCGATTAAAATAAAATCAATTATAAAAAATGTTTCATCTATGTATTCAAATTGTCTGTTTCAGTTGTTCACCGAACAAAATAGTACTGTTGAATAATTTATGTCAGAGAGATTTCATAACTTCAACTACATTCATTTACAAATTGATATCCAATGTGAATAATATATTAAATTGACAAAACAGAAAATAAGTAAATAAAGATGTACACTTTTAGCCGAATAGTACATTTATGCATAATTAAGATAATGCACTATGCAACGTCATAGTCAAGTTGCATTTTCGAGCCGCACATGTAGTCATTACGAATCTGAAGCTATACATAGATCAGGTAAAATGAAACTACTGTCAGCATAATATCAGCCAACCCACTGTCCGGATCTTAGGTTTATAAGGAACAGGAACAGATTTTTCCCAGATTAATTAGCATCACTGACAATTTATATGCACATTCTACACGCAATTGATAGCATTTGTTTTTTATCATAGAAAAAGTTATCGACATTGTTCATAGCGATGTCTTTTAACAAGACAAAGGGAAACTTTAGCGACACAAGCAGTAGAAAAATAATAGCATCATATTCATTCACCGACATCGCAAAATATAGGTTAAATTATACAATATTATATACAAACTGTAAATGTCAATATATATATATACTAACGCTATCCTAATCTTCCTCACCACCACCATCCTCAGCCGCAAAAACATCACCGTCAACAACAACGACAACATAAACAACAAAAATATCATCCCACCATCATGTTAGTTCATCGTCATCACCAGCAACAACACCACACTTATCTCAAACGTCCATGTCATCAAGATTTTTTCGTCATAAATATCTAAACCATCATCATATTATTATCATGTTATTACCATTTTCAGTTTATAATACACGATGTATACATAATCTTTATGATAGTATTAATGAGCATTCCTGATATTTCCATATAAAACGGATGTATATTGACCGATGATTGAAATATTAATAATCTGGTGATGAGAAAATTCTTCCGATAATGCTGATGTTAATATTAACGATGATGATGATGGCGGTGCAGATATGATAATGGTGAATTGAAGATGATTAGCATAATGATGATGTTAATTTTGATGATGATGATGATAACGTTGAATTATGACAGAGACTATGCTGATGGTGACGACGACTATGATAATGATGATGGAACTGAAGAATTGAGAATGACGTAGACACAACCAAAGTGCGTTTGATTTACTAGATATATATGTTCTACTTCAACGCACTATGGTTGCACTTTGGTTATGAAGAAAGAAGTTGGATTAACTCAAATGTGCGATACTACCATGCGTTCTGTTTATACCATAGCGGACAATGGAAGTGTCTTCAGCGTTCTTATTTGAATATGTTTTCACAACTGACCTTTTATCATTTAAAGTAATGAAGTTTACATAAGCTGAAATTCAAGCAGAGCAATCGTGACCTCTCATTAAATGTACATTCCATCTCGAATGGTTTCGAGGTCAGTGTGCGGTGAGTCTGTCTGAACATCGTCATTTCAACGAATAGGCGTTAACATGTGAAAAACAATAATTATATGTCGACCAGAAATATCGTAAATGATACAAGTGTTTTCATGCAAACATGACAGGTAAGAGATCATAAATCCGTTTTTAACAATAACATGATAGCTAACATTTTTTTATTTAATAAGAATAATCCCATCAACTTGATTAATATATTTAGCATGATCGAGATATTCACGTAAATAACGTGTCAAGTAGCTGTGTACAAAACCACTACAGCAGGATGTTCAAAGAACGCGGGTATAAATATTTGAAATACTTATGGTTGGTACGCGTTTCGTTGTTAACCCGTAGTATTTATGTGGCTGATCTATTGATACATTATCAATAGTGTCTGATAATCAGAGATTAATCAACACAACTGGCGCAACAATCCGTATTTCATGCGGGTGTGATGCAGCTAAAAACTGGCCAGATAAAAAAAACATCCTCGATCTTTGTCTCATTTTACCAACACAAACATCATCAAATCCTTGTATCATTTTTTTACATGTGTTACTTGTTCAATATATGACATTGTTAAGGAATCTTGTCATTTTGCCAAACTGTTAACGAATAAGCACGATTGCAAAAGACTAGCGAATGTAGATAAACCAGTCACGTGGTATTGTCACTGTTTTTTTACCCGATTCACATTCAGGTGTATTATTGATCCGTCGGCGAGTGATAGTTACACTAGCAGTATTTAACTGCGAGGATTTTCTCCGGTGATTTTAAGGTTAGTTTAACTTGCTTTAACACTTTGTCTAGTCTTTTTGCGTAATTAAAAAATAACTTGAATAACCGGCTAATAATATAAAAACATAAATTACGTTTTACAGCAAATACCACTCATATATATTGTGCAAACCACACACTGTATTCATATTATTTTTGCGGCGTATTACGCGTTCACTTCAAAGGCGAGGTAGCTCGCTGTATGGTAAGAACATCATGAAAAACTACTTATTTGAGTTTTTTTTTAGCGATGCCAGAAACAAAGCAATCCGTTTCAAGATAGATTATTGCCAATTTCGCGTATTTGTTACGTTGTTTTTGTATATTGGTAATATAATTACATTGCTGACGGTACTTTAATATAAATTTAACAAATTAACAATATATTTGCTTTAGCTTTGTTATTGTTATTATTGATACTTCCATTTATATTATAATTATCATGATTATCGGTATCATTATTTTACCACACCGACTGGCCGCACAGTGTAAATTACAGTAATCGGTTGATTAACATTACTACTAGAACAGTGTTTTGTTGTTGTTTTTAGACATAATTTGCTGTCTTAATTCGGCTACATTCCCAAAGTAAAAAAGTTATTTATTGTTCCACCAAAGACTGCCTAAAATTCCCAATTGAAGGTTTCTAGAACAAATGTATTAATTGTCCTGATCCAGCTCTATAGCTTAAACATAAGTAACTTAAATATTGCAAACACTTCCTGTCAATTTCAGTAATTATAGAGTATTTGTTAGCAAAAACGCTACACATATGTCCCAATTTTAGTCAAAACGACGCAATTTTTCCAGATCCAAAGGACCCCGGCTCAATTTTCAAAATGGTGAAAACAAACACTGTGGAATGTTTACTGTTAATTGTCGTTCCTGATTAGCCGGCGCTGTCCACAAGGCCAAATCAGGGACGACACTTTCCGCTTTAATGGAAGTTTTCGTTTAAACTAAGTCTAAAAACGAAAATCCGGTCTTGGCTGAAAGAGTCGTCCCAAATTAGTCTGTACGTACTGCACAGGCTATTCTGGGACGTCACTTTACGCACATGCATTAAGCCCGAGTTTCACAGAGCGCTGCTATATATATTGTTTCAGGGATATAAAAAAGCAACATGCAGGTCGATACCTTGTATGTTGTCGTGAAGATGCGGAGGCGACCTGTAAATAAATTCTTGAATACACACAAAAATAAGCAACATATTGCGAGCCCACTGCCCAGAAACTGTGTGATGGTCCCTTAAAGAAATAGAGTCGTTCTGAAAAATTACATCGTACCCTACCTAACACCATTCTGAAGGCTAAACATCGAAGGACTAAACAAGAACCATGATTATTTCTAACCTTATACGACGTGTCCGATCTAGTCTACAGATATTTCAGTAGACGCAGATTCAAACATTTTTATATTGATATAGACTTGACCGGAGCAAATTGTCTTCCTTACGTCGATTTGACCCAAGAAAAAAATCCTGAATCAAGAGTCAATATGAATCNTTTTTAGACACAATTTGCTGTCTTAATTCGGCAACATTCCCAAAGTAAAAAGGTTTTTATTGTCCCTCCAAAGACTGCCTAAAATTCCCAATTGAAGGTTTCTAGAACAAATGTTTTAATTGTCCTGATCCAGCTCTATAGGTTAAACATAAGTAACTTAAATATTGCAACACTTCCTGTCAATTTCAGTAATTATAGAGAGTATTTGTCAGCACACATATGTCCCAATTTTAGTCAAAACGACGCGATTTTTCCAGATCAAAAGAACCCCGGCTCAATTTTCAAAATGGTGAAAACAAACAATGTGGAATGTTTACTGTTAATTGTCGTTCCTGATTAGCCGGCGCTGTCCACAAGGCCTAATCAGGGCCGACGCTTTCCGCTTTAATGGAAGTTTTCGTTTAAACTAAGTCTCTTCTATACGAAAATCCGGTCTTGGCTGAAAAAGTCGTCCCAAATTAGTCTGTACGTACTGCACAGGCTATTCTGGGACGTCACTTTACGCACATGCATTAAGCCCGAGTTTCACAGAGCGCTGCTATATATATTGTTTCAGGGATATAAAAAAGCAACATGCAGGTCGATACCTTGTATGTTGTCGTGAAGATGCGGAGGCGACCTGTAAATAAATTCTTGAATACACACAAAAATAAGCAACATATTGCGAGCCAACTGCCCAGAAACTGTGTGATGGTCCCTTAAAGAAATAGAGTCGTTCTGAAAAATTACATCGTACCCTACCTAACACCATTCTGAAGGCTAAACATCGAAGGACTAAACAAGAACCATGATTATTTCTAACCTTATACGACGTGTCCGATCTAGTCTACAGATATTTCAATAGACGCAGATTCAAACATTTTTATATTGATATAGACTTGTTTTTGACCGGAGCACATTGTCTTCCTTACGTCGATTTGACTCAAGAAAAAAATCCTGAATCAAGAGTCAATATGAATCTATTGTTATGACCCAGTTATGCTACTTTCTCACCCCTGTATATTTAAAACACACATTATTGAAGGGAACCCTGGGACATCGTTTATCTTATATCAATGCCATTAATGTATCTGAAATCAATGTGTAAATGGAAAAACACATTATAATTGGATTTATTCCTTTGGTCCTTCAAGTTGAAACTTTTTTGGAGCAGGTTTAGTCGAAATAGCAAACCTCAAATTATGATATGGTCCAATTATTATTGTTGAAATTGATATACAACACACAAAAAAAAAATCAATAGCTCAAAAATCTATTTGCCCTCCCAAATACATTTATTTTCGTCAAATCGTCCCTATGAAATATCCTAATGATTTGGTATTAAAATGTGTTCATTATCTACACTTTACTTAAAAAAATAATCTTGATATGATATTTAAGAACAATTGGAATACGAGTATACCCTGTCTAACCGGCATTATAAAGGAATGATCAACATACCATGTTTTTAATAAGTGCTTTGTTGAAATCTTTATTTAATTGTCGTGTCAGACAATTTAAATTGAAACCCTTTGAATTGCTTTCATTATATGTTTTCAGTAAACCAAATCCTGCAAAGTAGCCCTATTATTGGAAAAAGTATCAAATATAAGTACGGTAATCATACTCAGTTACCAATTTGAAAATGCCTTTTATTCAAATAACATGACATTCAAGCAGTCATACAGAACATCTAACTGTGTAGTTTATATTGAGTTAATAATTAGTTCTTTAGAATCAGATGTTGCAAACAAATGTGTCCTAGCATTCGTAAAAAAATTTAAAAAAAATAGTGTACCGGTATGCAAGATATGCCTTTCTAAGGACAATGTAGGATGATTTGTGATATTTTGTCTGTGTCGTTAGAAGTTCAAATAGTGCATTCATGCAATTAACATAAAGGTCTTTAAAACATGGTTTCATGTGTGTCACACGAACAATTGATGCATTTTGAGCTTGCGTCGCTTTTAAAGGTTGAGTTTAGTTACTGCTTTCGCGAGCAATGTGATAAATTGCATAAACACAGTTTTTTTTTTGTTCTTTTAAAAGTTTGATAGTTAACGTATTATAAGTTAAATTAACACTAAATACTTTTCTTTTGATAAAACTTAACTCATAATTATGTCGCCAATATGCTTTCATAATGTGATAAATTTAGAATAATATTGCGTTTCACCATTTTCACGTGCTAAAAGACAAAACTATACATACCCCACGTTTTAAAGCGTCCAATTGTCGCGGATGAATGAATGTATCGTGAGCTTGCTCAGAATGTAGTCAAATGATCATATTTAAAATTTAAAAAAGCTTATCTCATAATTGAGATTTTCCAGTTTGACGAGTTTTGCGTTAGAAAAGTCTCTAAGTGTATAAGGCTAACTCACCCAAGAGAAAATTCGTGAAATCAAGTTGAAATACTATATTGTCCCGGGGGTATTAATAGATGCAGATTCCTGAATTGTTACGCAATGAAATAAAAATTGATTTATTTGACCGGAGCAATTTTCTTCCTTCAACTTGACACACTAAAGGCCTGACAAAAAGTCAACATCAATCCATTATTATGACCCAGTTATGCTACTAATTGACACCACACCTGTGTATTTAAAACACCCTCTTGATAAGATGGACCCCTGGGACGTCGTTTATCTTATATCAATGCTATTCATGTCACTGACTTCAATCTGTAAATGGGAACAACACAATAATAGGTATATTTACATATTACTCTTAAACATTATATTGGTACAATACGGGTTTTACTCCTTTAATCTTTAAAAATGATAACATTATGCGATCGTTAAAGGTGGAAATAAGAAACCCCAAATAAGCAAATGGTGCAATTATTACGTTTGAAATCTTTATACTACACACACAATTTTCAAAAGCTCACAAATTAAAGTGTCCTCCCCAGTGAATTCATTTATGTAAAATGGTCTCATTTAAAATATTGACATGCTTGGTTATATCAATAGGATATTTTCGAGTACTTGGGATAGGGTTATTTCCATTATAGCAGGCATTATACATTATTGATTAGCATAATATATTTTCCAATAACGGCCTTGTAGAACTCTTTGTTGAATTGTCGTGTCAGGCAATTTAAATGTAAACACCTTGACTTGCTATGATTATATGGTTTACGGTAAAACATTAATGCAAGGTCCCCATATTACTTTATTATAATCAAATAAAAGTGCGGTAATCGATTTCAGTTAGCAATTTTGAAATTCCTTTTACATCTAAAACATGATCTTCAAGCAGTTATCCAGAAACAGTAACTGTTTTTTTAATTAGTTAATTTTCATTTTGTTTACAATCTTAGTATTCGATCAATTTTAAGCAAAATTAAAGAGCTCAATACAGCATGCAAGAAATGCCTTTAAAAAGGCAATTGATGGTGATTCATTTTCAGATGGAATACTCAAAATTAAAAGAGTATAAAGATTATCGGCTAAGTGACTTCTCAGACCCCAAAACAAACCTTATACTTGTGTGTCTTTTCATCAGTAGTTCAAAAAGTGTATTCATGCTATGCACATATATATCTTTAGAACAGGTTCCCTCGTGTGTTTTTTATTTTATTTTAACTTTTCGCGATCCATGTGATTAACATGCACAACAAACAGAAGTCTTGTGTTGTTACTTTACAATGTTTTGATTGTTCACGTTTAAGTCGAATAAACAATAAAAAAATGTTTGAAGATAATAATAAGCTCATTATTATGTCTCAAATATTTTTTTTTTCATAATGTCTTTTTGATTAAAAAAATCTTGATCTTAGGCCATTCATTTCTTGATCTATGGCCATTCACCTGAGCACATAGTGCTCATTTGGAGTATTTAATATGCCATGATCATGTCCGTCGTTCATACATGCGTGCGTGCAATAATGTTTTCTAATAACAACGTCTCTTCGTGACCCGCTGGGTCGATTTGACAAAACTTTACAGGAAGGACTACGGGTTATTTTTTCCTTATATGTATTTTGTCAAACTTTATACAAAATCTTATTCTCCGATACCTCAACGCCGAGAGGTTTGATATTTGTCATGAAACACGGAATGGCGGTCCTCTTCCAAGTTTGGTCAAATCATGCCCATGGAGTCAAAACTGACCACGCGCAGGGTTCACAAAAGATATATAGACCTTCATGGTAATAATCACCACTATGGCCAGGGGTTTGACATTTGGTGTTAAATATCGTAGGGTGGTCCTCTTCTAAGTTTGTCCTAATAATTCCCCTAGGGTCTAAATTGCCCTCGCCCTATATTTGTATATAGTGAAAACTCTAAAACAAATCATCTCTGAAACAGCAAGGCCCAAACGTTGGTTGTTTGGCATGTTAAGTCGTATAGCTTAATTAGTTCAAATCATGCCCCTGATGTCAATTCTGACCACACCCATGAGTTAAATGATTTATATAGACGTGTAGAGTAAAATTCGATATTCTTCACAAATCTGCAACCGCAATACTCAGGGTTTGATATTTTTTGTTTAATATTGTAAAATTGTCCGCTTCTAAGTTTAATTCAAATCACGCCACTTGGGTCAAAACGAACCACATCTCCGGGGTCACAGGATTGATGCAAACTAAATACAGTACATACTTTGTTTAATCTTTATTTCCTGAAACCGCAAGGTTTAGGAGTTTAATATACAGTGTGAGACATAGAATAATGTTTCTCTACTACGTTTTGTTTTCAAATCATGCCCTTGGGGTCAACATTGGTCCTGCCCTAAAGATTGCTTGTTTTTTATATGAATCAATTTAACATTTTTGTAAAAAAAAACTAATAAAATATAAAAAGAAACTATAGCTGTTTTAAATATAATTCAAAACCTCATCACCCTTTCCACCAGAGTATACAAACGTGAGTACGTGTTTACTGCAAAAAATATGTTATCAGTTAATGGCCATTTTTGGTAATATTGCTATTGTAGTTCGGATGAATCACACGTGTTAAATTTAGTACATGTTTATATTTGTCATGATTGTGTATCAATGTTAGGAAACGGTTTATAAAATAATTATAACTAAATAAAGCTATACACGCATAATACAATGTGTAACTTCTCCTTGTAACTAAAAATTAAAGAAGTAAATGTAAACGCGTATGCAAGTGACCCCTGCAATATTTAGTTTCACTCGTCGATCAGGGGTCATTTAAATCCTAGTTTTTAAAATTCATTGAAATCCCTGCAGACATTTTTAAGATTCTTGTCTACGAACACAGTGTACAGATACAACAATGTCACGTCAGTGACCTAGAAACTTCAACATGAAGCTGAACTGAAGTGTAAATACTACAAGCTGTGTACCAAGGCATGGTTATGATATTTTGTGTTTTTCATTATAACTGTATCTGATTTAAGTTCTTTACAGCGGGAATATTTTATCTTCCTGAATAAGTTTACATAACAATTGTGATAGGAACACTTGGATTTTAACTCTTAAATGCGTAAGTATTTTTATCTACCTCAACCATACAGATAGTGAATATTAAAGGAGAGTGTTTATATGCATGAGCATACAATGGTGTGTTTTATTGTCATTATTATTCTAAAATGCTGGTCTATAAATCAATCTCAACTTAAGTTTAAATTTAAACCTATTTTTTTGTTGTGCTTGATTTTCTTATGCTTATTGAAACGCTCTCGAGTCGGTTTCCAAGATTGAACCATATCCACTACGCAATATCGACCTCATATCTCAACCATAGAGGATGCAGCTATCAAGAGCTAAACATTACTAGGAACGTCATCATCAACAACATTGAGATTTTGAAGTACATTGCAAGTGTTCAGACTGTTATTAAAAGTTTTAAATGTCTGTTTTACATAATTTTCATTTACTGGATTGTGTCGTAGAAAATTTTGTACTCAAACAAACTGTCATTAAAATGACTAGAGCATAAGCATGGAAATAATCATGATTGTTGTTTTTAGTAATTTGAGTTTGAATATTCAGTAGGGTGTAATATAAAGGCCATAATGCTACGAATTGCAATTGTGTTGTTTATTAAAGACAAACAGTGCTAAACTAGCCCCTTAAGTCGGAATCATTTTCCATAATTACATGTAGTTTTATGTCCGGGTCAACCAAAAGGGTCATATTTAATGCCCATGTGGCTGGGCATTGTACAATATTGCATTACAGAAACCACAGTGGGCTAGAACGGTGTAGAGGTGGTAAAATATGGTACTGTTAAGCATAGTGTTACAGTAGCATAAACATATGTTATAGCTTTGTTTGTTTATATCGTTTCTTTTTTTTTTGTATTACTTATTTTTGTTCTATTGTATCGAGTCTATGATAACAAGGTATATTTTTATCACTTTTATTCTGTTGGATATTCTTCAAGAAACTGTTTATGGCTTTATAGGTAAAACCGGAAAACTTGTCACAAGGAGACATACACCATGGGGTCAGCTCCGTCAAACGAGTCTAAACGAGAAATCCCTCTTTCGCCAACATCCAGCGCTCCAATAAGTCAGGGCAAGCATCCTAATAAGGTTCCAGACATAGTTTCATCTACATCTGAAATTCCAAGTTCAGACAATATTGTATCAACAGCTGAAATTCCAAGTGCAGGCAATATTGTATCAACAGCTGAAATTCCAAGTTCAGACGATATTGTATCAACAGCTGAAATTCCAAGTTCAGACACTATTGTATCAACAGCTGAAATTCCAAGTTCACATGGAGAAAATGCTTCAACAGCTGGTGAGACTGTAGATAGTTTAGACCGTCGTAAGACCGAAGACGAATTAAATGAGTTGACAACCAAAATATATTTAATGTTAACGAAAAGTGCTAAAGACGCAATGGCGATAAAGCAGAAGTTGAACGACGCTAGTCTTTATGTTGAGGACATACGGGAAACGATTACGTTATTCAACAAAGCGTACTTTACTCTTGAGGAAGCGTCTTTAGAGGATATTATTGGATTCCGAATTGAAGTAGCGAAAATATTGATAGAGACAGAATTCATAAACATAATATGTGACTGTTTATTGAATATGCACATTCGTGGTTGGGTGAGTTCGGACGGAATCATTGACCGGATCGGTTATTTCGTGGTGTGGAGTACATTGGCAGTGGCGCACAACTATTCTGACGCGTCAGATGACATTGTTAACTACCTTGCCAATTACGAATCATATATGGAAACTATGAAAATGATGCTAGAAGAAAGAACTGAACGACATCTCATAAACGATAATTCGCCGTTGTCGGTAATATATTTTCATTTTATTTAGTTTTTCGTTGAATATTGCGTAAGAGGACTGTTTGGCTTTTCAGAATATCTCATTTTAAATTAAATTTTAATATGTTTGGTGAATTGATTATAAGATTTCTAAATCTTGAAACAATTAATCATGTTCTATTTAATGCAGATTAAGATAGACATACACAACCAAGGTGCTTTGCAATGTTTCCTTTTACAGTCATTATTGCAACGTCGTCCTGAATTGCTCGACGATTGTCTGAACATAAAGCTTTATGATGCTATGTATCTAAAGCTTTTTCATTCAAAGACGAGTTTAAATTTCATTTAATCGAGCTTCAGAGAGTAACAGGTCTGGTGCTCTAGCTTGTATCCAACCATTGTGTAGTTAAATGGAAATTAGATTAAAATGTATTCTCTTTTATTGCTATCCAATTTGAATAATTGAAAGTAAATTCATGAGGGATAATTAATTTACATGGACCATAAGTACACAAATATAATAAAAAAGTTATTTGTACCCGTACACTGCACGAATAGTCTATTTTTTATGAAGTTTGTAAAAACAATGAAACCAAAAGTACACAAACACTGGCTTGAAATACTTATATCAATATTTATTTAACAAACAATAATCTGATATGTGCTTTATAAGCATTGACTGTTTGCAGGCATGAACAAAAATCGGTGTACGCCAAAATTATTTATAGATCTAAATAAAAAGATTGAAATAGTGATACTATCAATTTATATAAAAAGAAACTATTCCAACAAACATTTGTGTTTACTTGTCTTGTTTGCAGATAGCTGATTTGGCAATACTTGGGTCGCTTTTGGGTGTTGCACACAATATCTCAATGAGACCAAATAGCGTTACTCGCCTTCGGAGCCTCAATTTCGCTGACGTTATAAAGCCGTACCTTAACTCCTGGAAGGAAGAATTTAGCCTCTCCGCGTTAGCAACACTAGCCGGTGGGTATATAAGTCAATATTCATATACTGTATTATTCTAACAAAAACATCCAATGGGCATTGTTCATTTCTGTCACGTTACCGTCAAATATATTCCCGTGAATGAATCCAAAAAGTTGTTTTCCGTATAGGGCAATTAAGTGCAAGTGCACTAAGCAGTTGTTTATAACTATAAAAGCCGTTACCGTGAACAAAAACTAGGAACAGTCATATCATTAAAATTGTTACCTGTCTGACAATTTGAATCCAATGGTTTCGTAAGCAAGTTACAATAACAATAAAAAATGCACTTCCATATCTTTTTCCTCTATCCATTAATATTAACTCTCTATTTAAACCACCATATTTGTATAGCTTGCTTAATTTTCTGATCAGAAAAAAACGATTTACGATTACGATATCGACTGTCTAATGGAAACGATTGCTTGTATTACCTTTTAATATTCCAATTACATCCCCATGAAACAACACAGACATGCATGTTTATAATTCGTAGATATATTGATTGATATTTTACTGAAAAATGCAACCACTTTTATGATCATTGTCCCTTTACAATCTAAAAGTGCAGCTTAAACTGGTATGTTTGGATACTTAAAAACATACATAAAATTCCTCGTCACTCGTCCTACGTCATAAATTGCTTTATCAGTTAAATCAAATCATAGTAAGTTAATAACGGAATTTGGATTGTTAAGAACTCATACTTTGCTTAAGATAAATGTAAATAGACAAATATTTTGAATAAATTTCCTTGTGCACAGCTAGCATACTCGTGTTGGACTCGCCTGTGGGCTCCTCCGATATGGTATGCTATCTATATACTCGTCTATATATAACCGTATTGTACACATTGTTATTTAATAATATAATATTAGGTAACATGTATTTTCATCCAATTTCATTTATTAAAAACGTTCCTTACACGTTAGCTTAAGGGTTATAGGACTGTGCATATTTTGCCAACTTTTCAGCGATTGTCAACGAGGCTGAATGTGATATCATCAATGCAGCCCCTAAAAGGGTCCAACACCTTTTGGGCGTGTTAGAGAAAGGTCTAAATACAAACCATCGACGCAACATTGGGTGGTCGTGCAAAGAATGTGCATACAGTGTGTACACTTCACTCCTTGTTTTGTCTTTTTTTATTAGAAAAAAACAAAAAACAACATAAGTTTTATTCATTATTCTTGCGTAGATGTTTATAAAGTGTATTGACGAATGTAAAATAATGATTGTTGTACCAAAACATAACCAACACACAAAACATTGTTGTTTTGATAGCTGTAAGACTGCTAGCACAGAATGACGCGAACAAGAAATTGCTTGTTCAACTCGGTGCTCTTACATTGTTGGTGAAAATGGGACGTACAGGAAACGAGGATGAACAGTATGGTAATATGTCCTTTCCTGCTCTATAACGCGTTGTTTATTGAGTTTGAAATATTTGTCATTTAATTCTGCTGGTTTAATATATACAAACAGAATCACCGTGTTTAGTTACTCATTACGTACGTATTACTTTCTTGAAGACTGGCATAAAAATGCACGTAAAACGGAAAAAAGAAGGGGAAACGCATGTCATTTGAATTCCCACTTGGTGTCTTGACGTAGGAGGCTTGTAGGCATTGTCATGCCTGTTTATCGTGCAATCCTTGATTCAATCATCATTTAAAGTGAACTTGATTGCAACATTGTAGTCTTAAACAAATATCTTTCACTACAACCTTGATCTTATTTTGAATTATAATACAAGTAGTTCAAATGAACAATTGTAAATATACCAAGTTTCTTCTATTTTTCACAATGCTTACTACAACACATGGATTCAAACATGTTACTAGCTGGTGCTATTACAGTTCAAATTCTAAAAGATATCACCAAACATTCATTTTGAAAATAACGTGGACCTAATTTGAAACGATAGTGCATGCCATTGTAATTTATTATATGTTGGTTAAGCCCCTTTAGCTGTTTTGTCACCCCAAAATTCGACGAATAAAACAATTTGATAACGTGATGTTTTGTTTTACCTTCTCCCCACTTATAATCGCATTGCTTTTAACGTTTTCTTAATTTGGATTATCGGAGTATTCACAAGCATATGCCCAGCACCAGCCTGATGCATGTTTATTCATGAATCGTATATCTTGTTTAAAACAAATACTCAAGCTTTTTGTTATTCTTACAATGATGTCTTTGTTTTATTTTGCAGAGAGTGTACAAGCCGTATGGGCACTCTGTTTTGACAAGAGCAATCAAGAGATGGTCGCTAAGGATGAAAGTCTTGGGGTTGTTGAATTGTTGTTTGACCTGAAAACGTCTTCCAATGCACGTATACGGCAGGCATGCAACGGTGCCCTTTGGACGCTCAGAGATGCATTGGCATCGTCTGAATTGCAGAAGTATAGGATATTCGGTATTGATTTCGTTCTGAGAAAAAAACGCTAATTTTCATTATTATGCGTTGTTTATATGAAGCGTTAATGGATATTTTAAGTAAACATATATGTGTGTGTGTGGCGTAAGTACCTACGATTACTACATAAATCTTTTTTGATATATGTTAACTTTGTTTATCCTTGTTCATCTTTGGATATCGGCCAATACATCTCAAATATATTCGTAGTTATTGACAGGCTATACGCTCGAGTGAATTCATTTCCATTTATCTAAACGACCAACAGTGTTTGAAAGCTTAACCTAATATTTTTGCATTTGCAATAATAATAACATTGTTATGCTCCACTCAACTTTCCACACGGACGCCCGAGTAGACCTCTCGTATTTTAGCCGCGATGTCATTTATTGAAACAAATCCACTTTTTGTTGTTGTAGCGGTAAAACTGGACGCGGACATTTCTAAAAAAGCAGAGGAAACGAAAGGAACACACACTGAAGGTGGTTCTAGATTTCAAATATACTGGTGTTTAAAGAGTAGAGCTAGACAACTGTATACGGATATATCAGTCACTTATAAACGATAAATAAATTAATAAATTAAATGTTAACGTCCAATCTTTGTTGTTTGTCTTGTAGCAGAAACAACCGATGACCGAGGCCACATAATGATTTCGTACCAGTGGGATAATCAACAAATTCTGAAAGTCATCAGAAACACACTTCAAGAAAATAAGTTTAAGGTATGAATGTTTATACATTATTTCAGTTTAAAAAGGTTGCTGTATGTTAAATCTTGTTGGTATAATATTTACGTAATATACTACTTTTCATAATGTATACTGCTTTGCAGACACTCTTTTCCCCCTTTAAATCTTGGTTTATTGGTCAATGTATATATTGCGTTAATATCTTTATTTGGTCTGCAATTTATCAGGTTTGGATGGACATTGACGAGATGAGTGGATCCACTCTTCAAGCGATGGCAAGCGCAGTGGAGAATGCACAACTAGTACTGATGTGCATGTCACAGAAATACAAGAACAGTCCCAACTGTAGAGCAGGTTTGCGTTTAATTATACAAAACTGGAAACGTAAAGGCATCATCAGCAGCATCACTAGAAGCAGCAGCAACAGCCACAGCAGCATAATAACCATTTTTACCAATTAAGTGCCATGTTATAAGACTTAAAATGGGTTATGGACGTTTATGCTAGGACAAAACGTCGATTCATCTTTGAAAATATCACATAATTGTTTATTTTAGAGGCCGAGTATGCCTTTAAAAAGAACAAGGAGATACTACCGTTGAAGATGGAGAGAGGTTATGACCCCGATGGATGGCTAGGCATCATATGCGGCACAAAGATGTTTTTTGATTTCAGCGGAAAATATAAATTTGAGGACAAGATGAATGCTCTGTTACGAGAATTGGCGAAGAACTGGAATAAAAAAGATCCGCAGTCAGAATTAAGCATACAACCAAAATTTGAACAAAAGGTAGTTTTATTTTATTTATTAAAATCCTCATTGCTGGACATCAATACTGTTTCTCGTTTGAAATACATGTTCAGTACTTTCTTAACAAATTGATGTGTTTATTTAAGAATGTGATATAATTGTGTGCATATATGTAATTAATTTCTCATCCGCCTTCACAATTGTATGAGAGGGGGAGGTGAGACCAGAAGGATTTAATATCGTAATGACGTCAGTATGTAAATTGATTGTGGTTTTTTTAATACCTCTACTATTATATTTATATATATAAAAAAACAATATGATTTCAGTAGATCATAAATTTAATAAGATAACTATATATTCTATTCAGATGTATGCACAACCGGTTGTAGCATTTGACCAAGTAGACTCTGCCTCCACGCCGAGTTCCTCCAGCAGAATATTAGTTTCCATGGAAACCATTGACTCTGTGAGGAAATGGACGGATTCTGCGCTTAAAACATGGATCGATAAGAATGGTTTGAAAAGGTATTTAATGCTTTTTTTTCAACAAAACACAAGGAAAATATATTCAAATTGATTAAATATATTAATTTGTTTTGTGTTCATTTTCTTGAAAATACAAACAGTGATTATGTCGTTTGCAGCGTACTTCCATCCAATATTAACACAGATGACATAGCACTGCTTCTTCAAATGAGGATGGAGTCGCCAGAATTCTTCTACAGATGTACCCAGGATATGTTAAAAATTCGTAACCTGTCTTCGCTGTCGAAACTAGTGTGGGCTTTGCAGTCGATTGCCAGAGGCTGACACATGTATTGCATAGCTGTTAATTGTACGTAAGGCAAATCTCCTTACCATATTTGAACATGATTGGTGTATGAGAAGAGATTGGAGTATTAACATATTCAATAGATGCAGTTCTTTTAAGCAATTGGCTCTCGTTTCATGTTTGTATTTCTTTGATATAGACATATACTATATTTTAACACTGTTACTGGTAGATGTCATTAGCCAAAGTTGATATGCTTAAACGTCTGTTACTGGCAACCACGGCAATGTGTGGGACTTAAACCAATATGCAGGTTTAATATAACTAATTTACAACACGTACTATAACTTACACTGAAGTGTAAAAATAACATAGTACACGATTAGATGCGTTTACATACATTTCGGATATTTTACTTGTATTTACTCTTTTTTGTCAAATAACTTAAATGCACCTATTTGTTTACGTTTAATGTCATACATGTATTGGATTAGATTAAGTTTGTACAAGTTGTACATTTAAATAGTCGACATAAGAGTAGAGCAGCAAAACAACGATCAAGCATTAATTTAATGCAACTTTAGAATATAATGTTTTAGCTTTTCCTTTCTTTTTTGTATGCGTTATGTTCTCTAACTAATCAGCTTAGTAGGATATTAGGAGAAAGAGAATAAAGTCATTTGGTGGCTTCCAAAGGAATAAATAGAGGATATGTGTTGTGGTCGTTGTATGATGTATTTTTATTTAATTAGTGGTTATTGACTAAATCCCTCATGGCATAGTTACTAGTAAAATTGTACGTTTTCTATAATCACAATATTGCTTTTCATATATTTTACCACTTGTGAACAATATAAAATAGTTTATTGTAACTGAAATACATTCTATTTCACCAAACGCTATATTCCAATGAAATGCATTTACTAAAGGGGAATATTTGTATTTTGAAAAGTAAAACATAAATCACAATTTTATGATAAAGATATCATAGTCTGATTGGTAGATATATAAACAATGTTTGGGAAGTTTTTATAAGAAAAACACATCGTAGTAATAAACAAAAAAATATGCCTTTAGAAAATCTAGCAATTAAATGGACTTGTTCATAGATTTTGGCATGTTTTGAGTTTTGTTATTAAATGATTTAAATTAATAAATGTAAACATCGGATTTAAAATCTCCAGTACAAAACAAGAATAAAAGTAAAGAAAGTAAACAAGGTAATCCACACCGGGGCTCGAATCACTGACCCTTTCTTGGAGTAAAGATCTAGCGCTTAAACCACTCGGCCATCCGTGCTGATAAAGTAGGAGTTGTATTTTATACTTTATATAAGCAATCCTCATAATGTCACAAAATATTACGATAACAACAGAACTTTCAAAATTAATCAATCGTTTCGCGTTTGTTATGCTTTATTATTTTCGGGTTTTTAAATCGTTAAAATATGCATATACTGGNGGGGGGTGGGTATGATATCCTATGACTCAATGCATGATTTCAAATATGAAACAATTACACAAGTTGAATCAATAAAAAAGTTTGATATGTTTAAAAAACAATACAATCTAATTTCATTTTATTTGCTGTGTGATTTTGAATTGTATATTTGTTTTTATTTAAAAAGAAATCTAAAAATTAAGGTAATTGATTCAAACTCATGAGATCCCAATTATTTATATACGTATTCAATTAAATGTACACTTTACGTGATATATTTGCGAATCAACACAACTATAGGTCAGCTTGAAAGTAAATATGTGTACAACATTTCAATTCCATAACACATTTGTTATACATACTTCACAAGTTCGATTTACGAATCATGAAAGATATATCAATTTAACTTTCCGCTTTAAATTTAAATTTGAATTTAAAGAATATTAAACGTATTATATAGTTGGAACACATGTATGACCTACAGTTTGTCAGTAGTTCTCGATAAAAGTAATGAGTATATTATTTAATTTTTTATAATACACGCAACAACTTTTGATAAAAGTTAGATTGAAGTACACTGAACATTTCTCAAATCGGTTATTATAGTTTACAAGTATGTCAGTCGTTTTGATAGCCGTTCGCATATAACTATTTTAGAGTGAGAACAATCTAATACTAAAACTATGGAGTATAAGTAAAAGAATAGTAAACTTGAGGAAAACACATCTATTAAGAAAACTGTATATGTATATCTCAAACAGTATCACTATTCTCATTATTTGCTTTTTGCAGTGATATATAAGGCTGACGCGTTTATTTTGCATTAAATAATAAAACACAGATTTTTTTTCTAAATGGCGAATAACTTCCTTTCCTATGATAAGAAAAACACGTAAACCAATTTCAAACTGTTCAAATATTTAGCTGTATATTGAAATATATTTTGTCTAAATCAAGCGTATATAGACTCGACAATTTTTAATGCCGTATTGGTTTTTATGGTTTATGAAACATCGCCAATGCTAACATACTTATATATTGTCGAAAATAATTAGATATCAGTATATCGGAATAATCTTTCCAATTATTACATTTTGAAGTATTCATTATCATGAAAAGTGTTAAATTGCCGAAATATAATAATATATACAACTATGTTGACAAGATATTTATTGTATGTGGCATAGTAAATGTTATCAATTCTGTTACTAATACGAATAATATCAAGGAATATACGTGTATTATAAATTTGTTATTTATTTAATTAAAGGTCAACCGAACAAAGCTCAGAGGCACAGGGATTTATTAGCAAATTTGCTTCTTCATTAAAATAGTAAGAACACGTTGACAAACGACCGTGCCAACTGGTCGAATAATTACTTGGGACAAAATGAAGACGCCTTTTTAGCATGAGGTCAACGGGTCAAAGGTCATGGTCATATTATTGTATCATGAAATCTGTCACCGCATAATATCAAGAGAAAGCTTTGACATATGATCATCCTATGATTATCGTTACTATTTCGACTGCATGGGGTGATAGAAAGATGCCTATTGACATCGAAATTATAAGTTCAAATATCAAGGTCAAAGGTGCTTACAAATTGTTTCCACACAATGTCTTAAATAATCTGAGGATCATATAAATTAATGTGCTGGTTAGTCTCGGAGAAGGTAGACCAGTTATGATTTTCAAATCAAGAGATCATGGTCAGGTCAAGGTCAAGGAACGACTTCGCTGCATGTGATTCGCAAACATCTCTTGTTTAATTTAAATTAATCTCTCGTGTTCATAAATAAGCTTCACAAATAGAGAAAATAATAAAATGACATCACAAATCGTATATACACTCTTTAATGTTCCAATGTTCTCTGAATAATGTTCATCAATTATATTAAAATGCATATGTTGGCCTTTTATATTTGGCTGACATTATAGTTTTATTAATGTCAAATATATCATAAATGTGTAGTTTTATTGTGTATTTTTACCTTACTGTCAATGTCTAGTTAACTCATATTGTCTTATATGCTGAAGGGTGCTTTGATATTTAACAAACACTTTAACATTTATTTTTAAAGCAGCTAAATTGAGAACTGAATTATATTATCGATAGTTTCTCTCCACATATTACTGTCTTTTTGTTGTCATATCAATAAAAGTTATATGTTTTCACATTGTTAGAACATTAAAGTTTATTGTGAATTCGATACGACTCTACAATATGCATATAATATAATTACCTTAATATATAAATATTAAAAATATCTGTTTATTTAGAATATGAATGTCTTTAGAGTTGCCAATTCTTTCGTTATTAATTGGTAACTTATATTGGATAGTATATGCATATACCTGTATGTCATTGACCACTGTTTACTACATTGTGTATTATATGTATGTATACTCATGGGCTTAAAGCCTAATGTATTCTGAAATAAAACATTTTTTTTTTTTTTTTAGAAATACAACATAAAAACCTTTAAAACACATCATTTGTCTATGGTGTAGTTTTGATAAATAAGCCGACCGTAATTCAACATACTTTTTATGATTTATCATATGAAAAATAACACATATCTTACTCAAGAAGCCAGCTTAAAACCATATTCATGTATATGCGTTGTGTTATTAATTTATGCACCATGATATAACATTTCACTTCCTGAAAGTTTGTTTACTTACTAACTTATGGAGCGGCTTCATATAAATCATTTCATGTTGTCTGCCAGTCTGTATGTCCCGAATACTGTAGGCACACTTTCTTTCATGCATATGTAAACCTATTGTGAGATGATATGTGCGATATTAAACAAGATGCATACTTGTAAATAAAGAATAATAATTTATAGATGAAATTTCAACTGCATAAGATGATGATTCGCTATCAAGTTCGTACCCCCAACGTCAAAGAGTCACAAGTTGATATTGAAGTTCAAAACTATATGCTGTTTTACAGATCCCTTCAGTCACTCATTCCAGGTGTATTTCTCAATAACAGAAACATTTACAATAACCTCAACCTGTTAATTATTTTTTATAGTTTTGCTCTTTTAGTGATTCTATCTTATCTTTCTGAAAGCTCCCTTGAGGCGCGTTTCTATTACGGATGTTATATGTGCTAAATTGGCGTGTAACACGAGAAATACACTTATTAAACTGACCATGTCATTTCCAATTTGTTCTACTATTTATGTATTTACCTTCAAGTATGCTTGTTATATGCATTATTTATTTGTTCACAATGTTTTTATAATTGTAACTGTCTATAAACATACTATGTTTTAAGCTTTGCACATACTGAATTAAATTTACGAGACAAAAATGTAAACAAAGGGCAGCCAACACATTAGTTTTTACATGAACCACTGCGCAAAGCAATCATCTAACGACTGTTTATACTTAATGTTAAACCACGAACAATTGATGTCTTTCGTAAAAGCTCTCTTGTTATCATATTTTGATAATGAATTATCACAAATTATTAGTCGTGATTTATCCATTTTAAATATAAAATACGTTAAATTGGTTGTTAAAAACTTCATGCAAAACGAAAATCGTCACGTTTCAAGTTTTGTTAGGACAGCTTATCTTTCGATAGCCTTTTTAAACGCTACACGATCAGGGTTTAAAACGCTATCGTTTAATGACAAACTAAAAAGCACTAGCTAAAAATGTCAGTTTTAAGGTCTTCAATTGAAAGATTTAAACGCGATCTTCTATTCACAGTAAATATAAGAGTCTAATTATTGTAGCGAGTATATTAATCAATCATGTCTTTTGTTGAATGACAAAACACAAAATACGATATTGATAAAGTAAACACTGGTAGTGCATTTCGTTAACTTCAAATACTATAATATTAATATGATTAAATGGTTTTATCCAATAAACAAATCTCATAGCCGTCGTTTTGTTAAACGCAAACAATCTATAAATGGATATTCAATATTATTAATATTCATTTAACATAGTGCGTTCAGTTTCTAACGATAAAAGTATGCAATTATGAAATGTAATTTAATGTGATCCATCGCCGAGCATGGTGAAGGTATGATTATTTTCAAACTGTGGTAATTTAACGTTTATTATAAAATGACCTTTCCAACTCATCCTCAAATGCAACATAAACATGTCTAGAATGTCTTATCTACTAAGAAATAAATGCCATACATCTTTACCGGGGCAGGATGTATTACGGCAAACAAATATTTTGTGATATTCGTTATGCCAGAGAGTGGTTTTAAATGCTTTTAATCTTAACTCTGACACTTCGACTGGGGCTTGTCGGACATGCCAACATCCAAAATATGCAAAGCTAACATAAAAGTGGTAAAACGCAGCTTTACGAACAATCTTAAACTCAACTTTATGCTAATATATTCGATGAGATAAGAATAAGCCTTATAAATAAAGAACTGCGGGCGGAGGTTGCTTCATTACGCTTTACCACCTAAAGAATTCAGTTTCCATATTGCTTTATTCTTTAAATGTAAAATGTACGATTCTCCAAATTATAACACAACTCATTGAGTATATTTTTCTGTTATTTGAATTACTTTCGCGATGTCGTGGCAAAACGTTTGAGAGGGCATTACTAAAGACTAACTTACAGCATAATCCTGCGTCGACTTTGTATTTGTTTTTAATCTAATTGTGTCGTTACAAGTATGTTTTAACCAAATCTCCCACATTCGTACCATATTTTTACTATACAGACTTTTTTTAGAAAGAATTTATTATGCATTTTTCCTTCACCATTATATGTGATTACCTTACACTTTATCGATCAAATTTCGCTCGATTTCATATTAGTTTCTGGTTTCTGGTGAGCTTTCAATGATCTTCCTGGTCCTTTGATATATAGGCCATTAGTCGAAGAGTAAGTTAAGTCACAATTTTGGAGCATGAAAAAAATAAAATCTGACGCTAAGTTAAGGCCTGCGTATCGATACGTTTGCGAACGTGATTGAAATGTCTGTATGCCGAATGTATTCATAAACCTCGTCTACCAGCGTACTCATGATGCGTCATTGGGTTGCATACGCTAGTACAAACATTAAAATTGCAATTGGTTTCAACCTACCCAATTCCAACTTTTTATTGACATAATTGCTATTTGATAATGTAAAACGATATCGAAACGAGATGTGTGAGCTGCTTACAGTTTTGACCGAGTTATTTTACACATATTTGAAATTGNTGCTAACCTAAATTCGATGTAGATTTTTTAAACCCTACTTTGGGGACGATATAAACAAGCAGTGAATCGATATTATTAAGTGGTTGGAATGCGATTTTCGTTTTGCAGAGAAAAATGAATGCGGTATTATTGCTGATCCCAAATGTCTCGTTTTTTTGTTTGTATACACGCTCATTTAACGTAGTATTTGTTTATTATAAAATAAGTAATGCGGACATTTGTGCGTGAACAAAATACCGGTAGTAAAATCGTTGGTGGGGGTGGGTGGGTGATGAAGTGTACATGAAGTACCGCTATATGCATGCAATGTTTTGTAGGCTTGATTTCGAATTGCGTACAAAAAATAATCACACCGTACATACTGAGTTAAACTAAATATCATCAACTGATACGACCGCCTCTATAGTCAGGTGGGGTGGGTTGGGGAGATGGGGATCTAGTGACGTTTGGCGCTACCCACAATTCCCTCATACTTCAGGGATAAAACCTCTGTCCACGTTCGTGTACGACAATCCGTTTTACATGGTCAGATGTATGTCTAATTAAATTGTTTTACGCAGTCACACACACACAATAATAATTCAAACAAGAATAATCTAAATGATTTGAATATGAAGCTTATTATTGATAACAAGTTTCTCTCTTTTTCTCTTATTGTACCAAATGTCACTGTAGTTTTAATTACTAAGTGTGGGTTGCAGTGGTAAGAAGAGAGACCTAACGCGCTACTCTACCCATCTCGTTCTTCTGTCAGTCTTGACAGTTTTAATGGTGTTCCCTTTTTAGTTCGTTTGTTAGAATGGCAGCCTGTCCAGCATGAAACCCGATCTGTCAATCAGTGCCCACTGCTAAATACACTTATAGTTCTCTTCTAGACATTATAATCTTAACAAAACAAACGTGGAATATAAAGTTTCATACCATGTTACTGGTTAATAAACCAAGCCGTTTCATTCATAATATAAATATATTAAGAGTTGTTTGTAAATTTGTATGTCCTACGATTTCGAATACAAGGAAACCTATACTAATAAAACATACTATATACGACCGTATATGAATACCTTTTTGACTTTATTGCAATAAATATTGAACGGAATTGGGAACAAAATGCATTTCTTAAATGAAACAACGATTGTTGATTATGAATTTCATTAGATAACTACCATTTTTATCCTTTTTTTTTGGTGTTTTCGTTTCTTTTTTTTCTTTCACGCCGCTTATTTGTGTAAATATTATTAATGTGTTTATATGTACATGTATGTAGTTTCTGAAATCTTGTTTCGCACGTCGGCATACGGGACTGTATTCGTTAGGTATTGTTGAATATGTACTTTGCGCAAGTCAAAACAAATTTGTCAGTCTATCTGACAATTTAAGGCTAAATTGAACGCTTAAACCAATAGACGAGATCAAGTAGATCATCCTCCTTTTATAAAAACGTATTCAATTATATAGTCGAATTACATGCTTTTGTTATTCGCTTTCGAAGAACTATAATAATTAAAAGACGATTTGTCTGTAGCGAGAAACCACTACGATTCACCGAACAAAAAAGTACTGTTAAATCATTAATGTAAGAGGTTTCAGTACTTCAACTAAAGTTATTCACAATGGACAAACAATATGAATAATTTAAATAGTACACGATGTAACGTCATAGTCACGTGGTATTTTCAGGCAGTTCATGTAGTCATTAAGAATCTGAAGATATAAATAGATCAAGTAAAATCAAACTACTGTCAGCGATTACCTCTTCAAACTGTAAATAGCGCGTTACGCTTAATATCAGCCAACTCTATGTACGGATCCTAAAGGTTTATTAGGAACATGAACAGACTATTCACATATTGATTATCATCACACATGTTTTACAAGCACTTTCCCTAACGCAATGGATAGAGTCTATTTTACATCATAGTAAAAGTTATCAACATTGTTGAAAGCAATATCTTATAACAACAATAAAGGGAGACTTAAGCTGCATTAGCAGCAGAAAAAACATACTTTAGATTCGTAAAAAATCAATACATGTATCCATTCATACATATATTCTAACACGGAACGCTTAACCTAAAAAAAAACAAGGGAAAACAACTTTACGTAATTCTGCAATAAATATGGGCATTCCACACACACCCACACACACACGCACGCACGCACGCACGCACGCACGCACGCACGCACGCACGCACGCACGCACGCACGCACGCACGCACGCACGCACGCACGCACGCACGCACGCACGCACGCACGCACGCACGCACGCACGCACGCACGCACGCACGCACGCACGCACGCACGCACGCACGCACGCACGCACGCACGCACGCACGCACGCACGCACGCACGCACGCACGCACGCACGCACGCACGCACGCACGCACGCACGCACGCACGCACGCACGCACGCACGCACGCACGCACGCACGCACGCACGCACGCACGCACGCACGCACGCACGCACGCACGCACGCACGCACGCACGCACGCACGCACGCACGCACGCACGCACGCACGCACGCACGCACGCACGCACGCACGCACGCACGCACGCACGCACGCACGCACGCACGCACGCACGCACGCACGCACGCACGCACGCACGCACGCACGCACGCACGCACGCACGCACGCACGCACGCACGCACGCACGCACGCACGCACGCACGCACGCACGCACGCACGCACGCACGCACGCACGCACGCACGCACGCACGCACGCACGCACGCACGCACGCACGCACGCACGCACGCACGCACGCACGCACGCACGCACGCACGCACGCACGCACGCACGCACGCACGCACGCACGCACGCACGCACGCACGCACGCACGCACGCACGCACGCACGCACGCACGCACGCACGCACGCACGCACGCACGCACGCACGCACGCACGCACGCACGCACGCACGCACGCACGCACGCACGCACGCACGCACGCACGCACGCACGCACGCACGCACGCACGCACGCACGCACGCACGCACGCACGCACGCACGCACGCACGCACGCACGCACGCACGCACGCACGCACGCACGCACGCACGCACGCACGCACGCACGCACGCACGCACGCACGCACGCACGCACGCACGCACGCACGCACGCACGCACGCACGCACGCACGCACGCACGCACGCACGCACGCACGCACGCACGCACGCACGCACGCACGCACGCACGCACGCACGCACGCACGCACGCACGCACGCACGCACGCACGCACGCACGCACGCACGCACGCACGCACGCACGCACGCACGCACGCACGCACGCACGCACGCACGCACGCACGCACGCACGCACGCACGCACGCACGCACGCACGCACGCACGCACGCACGCACGCACGCACGCACGCACGCACGCACGCACGCACGCACGCACGCACGCACGCACGCACGCACGCACGCACGCACGCACGCACGCACGCACGCACGCACGCACGCACGCACGCACGCACGCACGCACGCACGCACGCACGCACGCACGCACGCACGCACGCACGCACGCACGCACGCACGCACGCACGCACGCACGCACGCACGCACGCACGCACGCACGCACGCACGCACGCACGCACGCACGCACGCACGCACGCACGCACGCACGCACGCACGCACGCACGCACGCACGCACGCACGCACGCACGCACGCACGCACGCACGCACGCACGCACGCACGCACGCACGCACGCACGCACGCACGCACGCACGCACGCACGCACGCACGCACGCACGCACGCACGCACGCACGCACGCACGCACGCACGCACGCACGCACGCACGCACGCACGCACGCACGCACGCACGCACGCACGCACGCACGCACGCACGCACGCACGCACGCACGCACGCACGCACGCACGCACGCACGCACGCACGCACGCACGCACGCACGCACGCACGCACGCACGCACGCACGCACGCACGCACGCACGCACGCACGCACGCACGCACGCACGCACGCACGCACGCACGCACGCACGCACGCACGCACGCACGCACGCACGCACGCACGCACGCACGCACGCACGCACGCACGCACGCACGCACGCACGCACGCACGCACGCACGCACGCACGCACGCACGCACGCACGCACGCACGCACGCACGCACGCACGCACGCACGCACGCACGCACGCACGCACGCACGCACGCACGCACGCACGCACGCACGCACGCACGCACGCACGCACGCACGCACGCACGCACGCACGCACGCACGCACGCACGCACGCACGCACGCACGCACGCACGCACGCACGCACGCACGCACGCACGCACGCACGCACGCACGCACGCACGCACGCACGCACGCACGCACGCACGCACGCACGCACGCACGCACGCACGCACGCACGCACGCACGCACGCACGCACGCACGCACGCACGCACGCACGCACGCACGCACGCACGCACGCACGCACGCACGCACGCACGCACGCACGCACGCACGCACGCACGCACGCACGCACGCACGCACGCACGCACGCACGCACGCACGCACGCACGCACGCACGCACGCACGCACGCACGCACGCACGCACGCACGCACGCACGCACGCACGCACGCACGCACGCACGCACGCACGCACGCACGCACGCACGCACGCACGCACGCACGCACGCACGCACGCACGCACGCACGCACGCACGCACGCACGCACGCACGCACGCACGCACGCACGCACGCACGCACGCACGCACGCACGCACGCACGCACGCACGCACGCACGCACGCACGCACGCACGCACGCACGCACGCACGCACGCACGCACGCACGCACGCACGCACGCACGCACGCACGCACGCACGCACGCACGCACGCACGCACGCACGCACGCACGCACGCACGCACGCACGCACGCACGCACGCACGCACGCACGCACGCACGCACGCACGCACGCACGCACGCACGCACGCACGCACGCACGCACGCACGCACGCACGCACGCACGCACGCACGCACGCACGCACGCACGCACGCACGCACGCACGCACGCACGCACGCACGCACGCACGCACGCACGCACGCACGCACGCACGCACGCACGCACGCACGCACGCACGCACGCACGCACGCACGCACGCACGCACGCACGCACGCACGCACGCACGCACGCACGCACGCACGCACGCACGCACGCACGCACGCACGCACGCACGCACGCACGCACGCACGCACGCACGCACGCACGCACGCACGCACGCACGCACGCACGCACGCACGCACGCACGCACGCACGCACGCACGCACGCACGCACGCACGCACGCACGCACGCACGCACGCACGCACGCACGCACGCACGCACGCACGCACGCACGCACGCACGCACGCACGCACGCACGCACGCACGCACGCACGCACGCACGCACGCACGCACGCACGCACGCACGCACGCACGCACGCACGCACGCACGCACGCACGCACGCACGCACGCACGCACGCACGCACGCACGCACGCACGCACGCACGCACGCACGCACGCACGCACGCACGCACGCACGCACGCACGCACGCACGCACGCACGCACGCACGCACGCACGCACGCACGCACGCACGCACGCACGCACGCACGCACGCACGCACGCACGCACGCACGCACGCACGCACGCACGCACGCACGCACGCACGCACGCACGCACGCACGCACGCACGCACGCACGCACGCACGCACGCACGCACGCACGCACGCACGCACGCACGCACGCACGCACGCACGCACGCACGCACGCACGCACGCACGCACGCACGCACGCACGCACGCACGCACGCACGCACGCACGCACGCACGCACGCACGCACGCACGCACGCACGCACGCACGCACGCACGCACGCACGCACGCACGCACGCACGCACGCACGCACGCACGCACGCACGCACGCACGCACGCACGCACGCACGCACGCACGCACGCACGCACGCACGCACGCACGCACGCACGCACGCACGCACGCACGCACGCACGCACGCACGCACGCACGCACGCACGCACGCACGCACGCACGCACGCACGCACGCACGCACGCACGCACGCACGCACGCACGCACGCACGCACGCACGCACGCACGCACGCACGCACGCACGCACGCACGCACGCACGCACGCACGCACGCACGCACGCACGCACGCACGCACGCACGCACGCACGCACGCACGCACGCACGCACGCACGCACGCACGCACGCACGCACGCACGCACGCACGCACGCACGCACGCACGCACGCACGCACGCACGCACGCACGCACGCACGCACGCACGCACGCACGCACGCACGCACGCACGCACGCACGCACGCACGCACGCACGCACGCACGCACGCACGCACGCACGCACGCACGCACGCACGCACGCACGCACGCACGCACGCACGCACGCACGCACGCACGCACGCACGCACGCACGCACGCACGCACGCACGCACGCACGCACGCACGCACGCACGCACGCACGCACGCACGCACGCACGCACGCACGCACGCACGCACGCACGCACGCACGCACGCACGCACGCACGCACGCACGCACGCACGCACGCACGCACGCACGCACGCACGCACGCACGCACGCACGCACGCACGCACGCACGCACGCACGCACGCACGCACGCACGCACGCACGCACGCACGCACGCACGCACGCACGCACGCACGCACGCACGCACGCACGCACGCACGCACGCACGCACGCACGCACGCACGCACGCACGCACGCACGCACGCACGCACGCACGCACGCACGCACGCACGCACGCACGCACGCACGCACGCACGCACGCACGCACGCACGCACGCACGCACGCACGCACGCACGCACGCACGCACGCACGCACGCACGCACGCACGCACGCACGCACGCACGCACGCACGCACGCACGCACGCACGCACGCACGCACGCACGCACGCACGCACGCACGCACGCACGCACGCACGCACGCACGCACGCACGCACGCACGCACGCACGCACGCACGCACGCACGCACGCACGCACGCACGCACGCACGCACGCACGCACGCACGCACGCACGCACGCACGCACGCACGCACGCACGCACGCACGCACGCACGCACGCACGCACGCACGCACGCACGCACGCACGCACGCACGCACGCACGCACGCACGCACGCACGCACGCACGCACGCACGCACGCACGCACGCACGCACGCACGCACGCACGCACGCACGCACGCACGCACGCACGCACGCACGCACGCACGCACGCACGCACGCACGCACGCACGCACGCACGCACGCACGCACGCACGCACGCACGCACGCACGCACGCACGCACGCACGCACGCACGCACGCACGCACGCACGCACGCACGCACGCACGCACGCACGCACGCACGCACGCACGCACGCACGCACGCACGCACGCACGCACGCACGCACGCACGCACGCACGCACGCACGCACGCACGCACGCACGCACGCACGCACGCACGCACGCACGCACGCACGCACGCACNGTTTTTTTTTTAGATCCATGTAAAGAACATGCATAACATTTTTTTTGTCAAATGAATTTTTTGATAGTTCACGTTTGTTATGTTAAATAAAAAAGAAACACATGTCTTCAGGTAATACTAAGTTCATGATTATTTCTCCAATATTTGTTCGTAATGATTTTTTTTTAAGTCTTGATCTAAGGCTATTTGTTTTAGCTCACTGGGCATATAGTGCTCATTGTGAGCTATTAGGATGCCGTGATCATGTCCGTCGAACGTCAGACCATGCCTGCGTGCCTGCGTTAATTTTCACTGCAGCTAAAATTAAATTCTAAAAGGGTTTATAATATTTGGTGTGTATCATCATATAGTGATCCTGTAATAAGTCTGTTCAAATCATTCTCGTTAAGTCAAAACTGGCCACGCCCCCGGGGTCTCATGAT